>CM067477.1:30658363-30673729 GCA_034552555.1 Semaprochilodus insignis
CAGCCGTACTGACCCTCACTTCTCTATATCTAATCCACAGCCGTACTGACCCTCACTTCTCTATGGGTCTAATCCACAGCCGTACTGACCCTCACTTCTCTATATCTAATCCACAGCCGTACTGACCCTCACTCCTGTATGTGTCTAATCCACAGTTGTACTGACCCTCACTCCTCTATGGGTCTAATCCACAGCCATACTGACCCTCACTTCTCTATATCTAATCCACAGCTGTACTGACCCTCACTTCTCCATATCTAATCCACAGCCGTACTGACCCTCACTCATCTATGTGTCTAATCCACAGTTGTACTGACCCTCACTCCTCTATGGGTCTAATCCACAGCCGTACTGACCCTCACTTCTCTTTATCTAATCCACAGCCGTACTGACCCTCACTTCTCTATATCTAATCCACAGCCGTACTGACCCTCACTCCTGTATGTGTCTAATCCACAGTTGTACTGACCCTCACTTCTCTATGTGTCTAATCCACAGTTGTACTGACCCTCACTCCTCTATGGGTCTAATCCACAGTCATACTGACCCTCACTCCTCTATGGCTCTAATCCACAGCCATACTGACCCTCACTCCTCTATGGCTCTAATCCACAGTCATACTGACCCTCACTCCTCTATGTGTCTAATCCACAGTTGTACTGACCCTCACTCCTCTATGGCTCTAATCTATAGCTAAACTGTCCCTCACTATTCTATGTATCTAATTGTTTAAGACACAGTTCTAGTTAATTGTTAGTATGTCTATTTTAGTGTTTGTTATTTGTATTTTGTTTCTATTTACATAAAGCAACATTATGATGATCATTTCAGTGGTACACTGACTCCGGGCCTGGAATGCCCGCTATAGCACGAGACATCATCCACATCACACACCAACAATTATGAGTCTTCAATTAGCTATAATAAGAAGCTAGCTCTGTATTCCCAGTGTGGATATCAAGGCAGAAGCTGCAAAGAGACAGAAGAAGACATTGTTGGAGGAAGCGAGGGAGGAGAAAAAGAGAGAGTGACTGAGCAAGTGACCAGACAAGAGTAAATCTCTGACAGGCTTTTAGTCGTTGGGTAGAGCTAAAACAGGTAAAAGGATGCAAGACAAAAACCCCGGAGCAGAGCGTTCATCGATGCTAATATGTATGAAGGATTGTTTTGTAGGCTGCAACCTACAGTCCCATTTAAGGCTGGCAAGCAAAGAAATACATTATCTAACTTTGGGACAGTCTTTGTCAGTCTCAAGCCAAACACACCATGAAAATTGGACCTCTTGTTATATTACTCTACCTTGTAAGTCCATATGGTTTTGTGTCTTTGCCAATGTTGTGTTTAATTTCAGCTCTCTAGCAGAATCTGACTCCCCTTCACATGCCTGCATATAGATATGGATGCTACAGATTACAGACTGTGATACAGGTGCACAGAAAAGGGAAGTCAGACTTAGTATCCTTCAGCTTTTCAAGAAATACACATGACGGTGTTGTGAAAGGGAATTATACCTTGCAACTGTAGGAGGAACCCAAGAGCCAAAAATACCAATTCTAGCATAATGCTGCTGTAAGGCGGGCATACACTGTGTGAGTAAGCCTAATTTGGTCAGAGCTGGCTTAATTTCATGATGTGCAGCTTGAGAGGGTCAGATTAACTATCCAAACGAGCTCCGATTGAGCAGTCAGACGATCAGGTGAGTTTCTGACTTGTCAGAAATGTTTGTCACTTGTCTCACAGTTGGAGCAGATCTCATGAGCCGATTTCTCAAAGTCACACCTCAAACCACAGACAGGCAAAAAAAGGCAAAACAAGTCGGCATTTGCAGTACCAAAGTCTGTATTTGCATTACTATGTTGTATGTTGTCTTTGTAGTTCGCTTGGTTTTCAACAGTGCAGTGTCGTAAAGTAGGCAAAACTAGCCCAGTTGGTTTGTCAGCGGCTGAATCCCAAACGGCCTGCTCCTTCCCCTGTAGGGCACTTTGCAAGTTCTGGCTTTTACACCAAAACATTTATCCAGTATTTCCAGTTGTATACACATGGCTGAATCCCAAATAGCTGTTTATTAGACATTTGAAACTGCACTGTTGTCTGCAGGAGCCACCTATTCTGATGCACTATGTAGGGAGCAGGGAGTCATTTGAGATACAGCCAGTGCTATTGCTCAGTACTCGGACATGCAGCGTGTTGTTTCGAATGAAACATCATTATTAGAAATTGTCTGTAGACAGAGCTGAGCTGTCTGTATGAGCTGCATGGCACGTGCAGTGTGAGCGTCATGTCAGTCGGACGAAGCATGTTCGTACAGTGTGAGTATGTAAATCACAGGTTTTCTCTGTACATGGTGGCAGTTTTAAATGTGCAGTGTGAGCTGTCGGCAAAAAGCAAGATTTCTAAAATCACCCCATGTGTGCCTGGCTTTAAAGGTGAGCTTACTTAGATTTCTTTTAACACAGCAAAAAAGTCTGAACCGTTAAGTCTTGTATTACTATTTTAATAAAGAATTATTGCTCATACCATTATTGGAATATCCAAACAGCTCTATTAAACATCAAATATCATGCAGAATTAATTACAACAACAAAGCTACAGCTTGGAAGGCAAAGCAATTTAAACAGGCCACTAATACAACATCTTTGGACAGCTCAACACATTTGGAGAAGAACATTAATAGCCAGTTCTGTTACATCAACTATCAGATGCCTGAGTTGGCTAGCATTGCGTTCAGTGATGGGGGAGAAGGAGGACCTCAACTCTCCCACTCTTGCTCTTTTAGGCTCCCAAACGATGGTGTCAACAGCTAGATGGTTTTGCAGTTTAAGAGCACAACCTAAATTCATTAGGTTGAACTGAATTTTTGTCAGTTGCTGCGAAAGAATGAATATGTGGGTGAAAAACAAAGTTTTATCACGATCAATTCTAATGCTCCATATCAATGCATCTTGATCTACGGATCCATTGTTACACCACTAGTGTCCATTCAAAGTTGACTATAACCTTCTGTTGTTGTTGTGTGTCCAGCCCCCCTCATTCTCCGTGGTGTGAGCACAGTTGTCCAATGTGGCACATCAGCCCTGTGGTCCGGAACACAGTCATCTCTCCACGTGTCCTCCAACTCGCCCGCCCCAAAACTACACACCCCGACTTCAGAAGCAACCTTCAGGTCAGACCCACCGACCCCTACCAACCGCCAAAATCTCACTTTTAGAGGCATTAATCTCCTCATAGGTCTGATTTCCAGTCACCACCACCATGAACAAGTATCACTAATAAGTTTTCTCATGAATGAAGCAATTTACATCACACCACTCTCACTGACTTTGTTTACCACTTGATGACTTAATTATGCAACAACTCAAAAGTACTTAGTTTAGGTCAACCTTACAGTCTAACAGTGAAGAACCCCTGAGGGCCGTTTAGGCTTCAGAGAAGGTCTTGATGATGGGTAAACATGCATGTCTAGAATTTTTAATAATATACTAATAATGCTTGTCGAGTCACATTATTATGACCACTTCCAACTTTCAATGGTGGTAGCCTGTAGCTCATGAAGGAAGCCACATTTTCATGCCATTCTCTGGGCCCACTCATTCATGTGGAAGGCTCTCTCAACCGATTGGGGTATGAATCCGTCCCTGTAGATCACGTATACCCATACATGCTGATTGTCTTCCCTGGGGTGGATGGGATCTTCCAGCAAGACAATGCGACATGTCACACGGCTAGAAATGTCCGGCATTGGTTGGAAGAGCACGGCCAAGACTTCCAAGGACTACCCTGGCCCCCTAATTCCAGAGTCTTGAACCCAGTTGAGCATCTGTCGGACCACCTCGATGGTCATGTTTGCTGCATGGAACCTCCCCAACGCACCCTCCTGCAGCTGCGGGATGCACTGCAGTCACATTGGCTCCAGGTACCTGTGACAGCTACCAGTTACTTATTGAGCCATTGCCAGCCCCTCTAGGTTCTGTCTGTGCTGCACACAGCGATTATTCTGGATATTAGCTCATAATAATGTGACTCGACTGTGTATAATTGTGTTATTGTTTTATTGGGTTCCCTCTATCTGTTGTTCTGTTATTATTAATTCAGGGTTCACAAACGTTCAAGTAGTGATTTGACCCATGTTATCCAAACTTTTGCACATGGCTGTATTGTTCTGATTTACTTTCCTGCTTATACACATGACCTTAAAGTGAAATGTAGTAGCAGTTTGTTTGTACTTACCGTCCAAATAATGATCAAATTATGAAATTGCATTGTGTCTTTAATCAACTGCAGTATTTTACCCATGAGCACTTTTGAGTTTATACCACAGGCTTTCCTGGTAAATACCATTACATTACATTCATGTGAACGGACCACATATAATTCTATCAACAAGTAAATCAGCAATGTTATGCAAATCAGAAATAGTTCCTTAAACCACTATAGTATTCTGTATAATATAATTAGACTGCCTTGGAACTTACTGGAACTCTGATCTGGGTAAACTTAGAACCCACACAGCTGAAAAAAAAATTTTCCTTGTAGCTCCAATGCAAAACCAAAGAAACAAACTCCGTTCACCAAACATGTCTTTGCTGATCCCCTACATTTGTGTTACATGTAAAATGCTGGGTGATGACATACTGTGCTTATAGTTTCCACTTAGCTCATATAAAAACAACGCCGACAGCCAGATGTTGTCTAGTCAGGATGCTGTCATTGCTAAAGGCCATCATTGCTAGGAGAGGCTGTAGGGCTGCCAGGTCTGACTGTAGTTCCTCTGTGCTACCACCTGGCGCCTCCTGTTTGGATGAAACAAACCTCCTGTTGAAAGGAACACTGTCTTCACAGTTTGCAAGTCACAAGCGACATTAATTGCTCAGTTCCAGTTTTTTCAGGTGATGGTTCATATTTGTAAGTGATCCACGTCTGTCGACAATTATCATTTTAGCATTAAGCAAATCAGGAGAACCACAGAGAAACACTATATAGAACACTATTATAGCACTATATAGAACATTATTAATGCACTACATATCATATAATATTATATCACTAAATAGAACACTATGATTGCGTAATATACAATAATATTCTATCCTTATATGGAACATTATGATTCGAATATATAGAACAATAGTATATCCTTATAAACAGTAGAACACTGCGATTGAGATATCCCTATACAGAACACTATGATTGCNCTTATAAACAGTAGAACACTGCGATTGAGATATCCCTATACAGAACACTATGATTGCATTATATAGAACAGTATTATAGCTCTATATAGTATGCTATGATTGCATGATATACAACAATATACAACAATATTAAATGACTGCACCATATAGAACAATATTATATCCAAATATAGAACACTATGACTGCACCATGTAGAACACTATTATATCCCTACATAGCACACTATGATTACACTATATAGAACAATATTATATCCTTATAAACAGTAGAACACTATTATATCCCTACATAGCACACTATGATTACACTATATAGAACAATATTATATCCTTATAAACAGTAGAACACTGCGATTGAGATATCCCTATATAGCACACTATGATTACACTATATAGAACAATATTATATTCCTATATAGAACACTCCCTGGCTCCACTCACTATCCTCTGCTACTCACACCTGCAGCTGATCATAGACTCATTAGGACTCTTATATATAGCCCCGTATTTGCCCTGTCTGTTTGCAAAGTGTTTTGAGCTCTTAGCCATATGTCTTGACCCCTGCTTTTGTCTCCTGATTTTGCTTTTATGGATTTGCCTTTGATGCTGCCTTCCTGTGTTTTGACCCCTGCCTGTCTGGACTCTGATTACTGGACAGCTTCCAATACAGTAAAGCCTCTGCTTCAGCCCCAGCGTTACAGAACATGTCACACAACTACATATTGCGACTATCGGAACCAACAGAATGATAACAAGAGGAGGAAGAAACTTTTACTGAGTTTCTCTGAGTGCTTTTATTGTGTGTGTGTGTGTGTGTGTGTGTGTGTGTGTGTGTGTGTGTGTGTGTGTGTGTGTGTGTGTGTGTTTTAGATGGTAGAAACGCACATATCCTATGCAGCCAAAACAGCTCGGATGACCCCCAGGTTGGAACAGTTATGTTTGCCCAAACTCCGAGACTGCAGCCTGTTCTACCAGCATGGTGGGCCAGAGACCCCCATTTGGCCTGTAAGAAAGCGTTCTATTTTGACCTCTTGTGTTTTTTCTTGTATACTTGTATAATGTAGTACTAGATCATCACTGTGCAAAAAAAGAAACATGTATCTCCTTTTTTGTGGTTTGAACACAGCAGCTACTGTGTGTAAATTTCATGATGAATGGACCAACAGAAACGGCTCAAAATCACTTGGAGAACGTCTGGTTCCATTAACTCACACTGGAATTGAATTAGGTTTTTGGCCTTTCCTGTAAAGATACCAATTTGGACATACTTGTTTTCTTTGGACAGCAATGATATGTACTCCTGTTTAGAAGACTGGAATCAAGGCTTTCAATAATGCATGTTTAAAACTATTTAACGTACTGTATATTTAAAGTTAAGCTAAAATCAAAGCTGATCTTTTACCCTTTGTTTATGTCCATGGTCGCATTATTATGTCCCCTTTTTATGCATATGTTTTATAAAACAATATGTTGATGGAAGCTAGTTAGCATTGACAGGAGTGTTTTTATTCTCTTTAAATGTCATTTTTTTATTGTGGCAGTTGTTCAGAATTTTGTGAAATCAAGAACTATAAAATGATAATCCTGGTTTCAAAACTTTGGAGGAGTTATGTAAAGTTAAGATGTGTCCAGGATCAAAAGAATAGTTGCACAAATAGCTGCACCCAGAAGGAGTCAACTGACAGGAATGGAACTTGGTGGGTAGGTTTGACATTGTGAGACATGCAAATGATTCAAGTTACACACTCAGCCATGCATGTGACATAAGCAAGGATGGGTCTTAACGCGGTACCTGACTGACCCAACAGCCACAATTGCGGTCATTCAGTGAGCACTGTTGCCCTCCATGAGTCATCCTGCTAGTGCACAGCACCGTTGGCAGACGGCTGCACGACGCAGGACTACATGCACACAGACCATTTTGACGACTGTCCATAACATCACGTCACCAAAGACTGCAATGGTGTCGTGCCAGACTGTCATGGAGTGACTCAGAATGGCAGCGGGTCATCTTCAGTGACGAGTCCCGCTTGGTGGAGACGACCAATGAATCCGTGTGTGGAGGCACCGTGGTCAGCACCAAGATGAACCATTCTTCTTGTCACGCGTCACACGTCCAGAAGGCCTGGTGTCATTCCACCTCCACCCCTACCGCACCATCAGCAGCAACTGTGTGAGAATATTCAAGCTACATGAGATCTATTAGCACAAGACACCATTAGGAACCTCTACAACTCCATGCCGAGACGTCTGGCATGTTGTGAAATGTCTGCACTGTTCGGTATGTATTTATAATGGACAGTCTCGTCTCTCAGGTGTCCACAGGAGCGAAGAAGGCCACAGCAAGCGCTCGAGTGAGAGAACTGTCCACTCCGAAGGCCCTCTCTAAAGACTACATCCCTCCACGAGACCTGCGCTGGCTCTGAGCGAGAAAGAGAGAGAGAGAGGGAGAGAGAGAGAGGGAGAGAGAATGATAAAATAAGACAAAGACTGATAGAAAACAAGAAACAGAAACGAAGTAGAAAGTGAGAGAAGTAAGAAAAAGAGATAAAAGAAAGGATAGAGAGAGAAATTGTGAGATAAAGAGAAAAAAGAAAGATATACAGAGAGAAGAGGTTGTAGAGAACTGCAAAAAAGAGAAAGAGTGAGAGATATTACAAGATAAAGAGAGAGAAAAAGAGAGAATCAGTAACACTTTAAGGGTAATTGTATGCCAGTAAGTGATGAAATGCTCATTGTGTATTTAATTAATTAGCTGATAATTAACTGATTATTAAATAATACTTTGTTACTGATTCAGTATGTAGTAATTATTAATGTAGTAATAATAGATTAGCTATCATTAATTCATAACTTATACATGACTGATGTTCATCACACCGCTAATGAACTGATGTGTGTTTGGTCATATACAGGAATATGAGATCTGATTGGTCCTTTTAAGTGAGAGCTGTTAATGAGCTGTTCATTAATCTGCTGATATGAGGTAATTATTACTTTATGTCTTTCTCAATCGAGCGATCATTTCAGTGCTAATTATACTGCTAACTCACGATTACCACTTAAGCAGTCTGTGATTCCCCAATGTCTCACTAATGTCTCTCTAATTTCTCCTTTGTGTCCCAACAACACTGGAAATTATAGATGCTTCATTAAATTAGATTTATTCCAAATGAATAAACACAGTAATATGATAATAATGTGCACATTGTATTCTGTTGATTACAAGAGGAGCTGTAAGAGAGAGAGAGAGAGAGAGAGAGAGAGAGAGAAGGAGCAAGACAAAGATAAAAAGAGAGAAAGAGAAAAAGAAGGTAAATAGAGAGAGGGAGACACGGAAAGATAAAGAATAAAGAAAGAGAAACATAGAGGGAGAGAGAGAGAGAGAGAGAGAAAGCAATAAGAAGAGAGAGATAAGGAGAAAGACAAGAAAAAGTAAGAGAGACATAGAGAGAGGAAGGTTGAGTGAGAAGTCAAAAGAGAGTAAGAGATAAAGACAAAGAGAGATAAGGTAGAGAGATGTAGAGAGATAAAGAGAAAGATAAGAGATAAAGAGAAAGATGCAGTGAGGCACAAAGGAATAGAGAGAGAAACAGAGAGGTAGAAGGGAGAGAGAGAGATAAAAGAAGAGATAAAGAGAACACCAAAGGGAGAGAGAGATAAGGAAAGAGAAAGAAATAGAGAGGGACAAAGAGAGACAAAGGAAGAGAGATATAAAAGGAGGAAGAGAGAGAGGGAAACAGACAGAAAGAAAAGGGTAACAAGAGACAAAGAGAAATAAAGAAAGACCAAGGCAGTGACAAAGAGAGAGACAAAGATAGAAAGATATATATAAAAGAGAAAGATACAGCGAGAGACAAAGTGATAGAGAGATAAAGAGAGCAAGGCAAAAGGAGTGAGTGAGAGAACGAGCTCACATTTCAATGCTACATTACCAGTGTGGTTAAAGAATGGAGTGAGAAGAGAAAGAAGAGAAGAGAACAGAAAGATGGACAGATGAAATAACCGGAGTAAAGCAGTGAGATGGTTTGCGTGTGTTATTGTATTTATCCCGTTCTCTCCGCTGGGTTTCCTCTCTCTCTTTTTCCTCCTTTTCTCTCTTTCTTCTGGTTTTCCGATCATGTGTCTCAGACTTTAACTTGGAGCGCTTCTGATTTGGAGGTTCTGGGTTTCTTTAAGCAGCCAGCCAGCCTGGCTGTGTCAGCGCACTGCCAGTGTTCGTGCTCTCAGGCCTGTTCCAGACTCCTCTCTGCAAACACTGCCAGAGAACATAGAGAGGATTTATCAAAACTACCAGCATATGCTTTTCAGATCAGGCGGCCTGTTCATGCGGCCGCAGCACTTAGAAGGTTTCCTACACTGTGTTCTGTCTACTCTTGGCTCCGTTGCCGTGTGGTTGGTATAGACGTCCCTATAGAAGTTGTTGTTCTCTTGTTTCTGTTACCTCTCTCTTCTGTACTGTAGATGTTCCTACATGTTCCACTGAAGGTGCACTCTCTATTCTTGTGTCACTAGAGCTTGTTCTTGCTGGACATGGATGCAAGTTTGACATGCTTTCTATGGGGGAACATTTAGGCCTTTAAGACCTTCAGCCACTTGCTTACCCACTTCATGTGTGCTAGAGGCTGGAACTGGGACTTGGAACCTGGGATATATGTACAGAGGTGCTTGAAAGTCGGAGAACCCCTCTATATTTCTGTATTTCTCTAAATTTAAGTCCTAGAAGTGGATAAGCAGAACCAAATTAAACAAATGAGACTACAATATTAGACATGGTCATTGATTTATTGAGGAATATGATCCAGTATTACAGATCTGTGAGTGACAAAAGCATGTAAACTTGAAGGTAAATTTAGAATCAGATGTTTTCAATCAATGAATTTCGTTCAGTCAGTGGATGCCCTGTTTAATAGAACAGGGATCTATTAAAGTTATCTTTAAAGTTATATATGTTTTGGCTTTAGCAAGCTACAGACGGGGTAGACGGGTTCTCCGACTTTCAAGCACCTCTGTACATATATCCCAGGTTCCAAGTCCCAGTTCCAGCCTCTAGCACACATGAAGTGGGTAAGCAAGTGGCTGAAGGTCTTAAAGGCCTAAATGTTCCCCCATAGAAAGCATGTCAAACTTGCATCCTTGTCCAGTTACACTTGCTTGTGGAAGTGTTTCATGGCATGCACAAAGGAGATTTCTGAGGAAGTTGCTGAAGCTTATCATGCTGGAACAGGCTACAGAACCACCTCTAAAGAATTTGGACCCCATCATCCACAGTCAGACAGACTGTTTACAAATAGAGGCGATTCAAGACCACCATTACCCTCCCCAGGAATGGTCAACCAACAAAGATCACTCCAAGAGCAAGCTGTGTAATACTCTGCAAGGTCACCAAGGAACCCAAGGTAACTTCTGAGCAACAACAGGCCTTTCTCACATTGGATAGGGTTCGTGTTCATGAGTCCACCATCAGGAGAACACCTGAACAACAATGGTGTGCAGGGCAGGGTTACAAGGAGAAAGCCATTACTCTCCAGAAAGAACTTTGCTGCCTGTCTGTAGCTTGCTAAAGATCACATGGACAAGCCAAAAGTCTACTGGAACAATGTTTTGTAGATGAATGAGACCAAAATAGATGTTTTTGGTTTGGAGAAAGGAAAACACTGCATTCCAGCATAAGAACCTTATCCCATCTGTGAAACATGGTGGTGGTAGTATAGTGGTTTGAGCCTGATTTGCCTCATCCAGCCTTGGACAGTTCGAGCGATAGCTAAATATCAATTAAGAATCGATTTTGCAGCAAAAACCTTGATATCATTTGTTTATTTATTTATTTGGATGGATGTGTTTCCAATCTCTCAATAAAAAAACAAACAAACAAACAAAAAATGCTACCGTAAGTGATGGTGTAGGATAGGAACTACTTTTTCTGGCACATCTTCTGCTCCCAAAAAAAAGAGATGCAGAATCTGAACTGTGCATTTGTGAGTGAGGAGACTTTCCTGAGCAAAGTATCAACAAACTTATTAAACTTATGAAGTATCAACAAACAAAAGTCTTCTAAGATTTAACACGGCTATTGTAAACAACATGGCCTGCACTGCCACTAAAGCACCCTTAATATTTGGTTATTCACTGCTGAAGTATTGAGTATAGGAAGACTGCAAGACTGTCAGCTAGAACAAGCTGCCATTCTGCTGCTCTGGGATATGTGTGGCACATTCAATCAATAAATCAATCAATCAATGAACCTTTTTTTTTGTTAGAAATACATTATATATATATTATATATTATATATAATATACATTATATATAATAAAAGTCAAGGATAACAGTTACAGGCAGTTACAGGCAGTTAGAGGGATGCATTATAGATGATCAATTGTGAATATGGTGTGTGTGTATATAGAACAGCTCTGGAAAAATTGAAGAGACCACCTGAAAATGATCAGTTCCTCTAGTTGTACAGTTTCTGGGTTTGTGTTGGACCAAAATGAGCAGTTCTGTTTTATTCTATACACTACTGGAAACACGTCTCCCAAATTCCAGATCAAATATTGTATTTTAGATCTGTTTATTTAGAAAATCACTAATGACCCTCCAGAAGCCTGTTTTTAGAACCATGCTCGCTGTGCATTTCACCCCAGCCACCGCTCGCCAGTCTTTCTGTAGGTCACTTGAGGTCATCTTACGGTGGTTAAGGGACATCAGAATGAGGTGGCGCTCATCACGGTCAGTAGACAGTGGTTTCGTCCCTCTGCCAGTCTGTAGCTGTGTTGTCCTGTGTGTTTGCTGCTTGACCTTGTTCTTATGAACCAGACGCTCACTGTATCTGCCAGTAAAGCTAGAACCCAACCTTCTGTTCCTCACTAAGAACCTGCTGTACATGTGGAGATGCTGATTTAAGAAGAAACTGGAGTGGGCTCTTATTTATTTCCAGAGCTGTATAAAATGAAATTTACTATTTAAACAACACTACAAAATGGCTGGCACACTAAATAGTGCACTAGTTCTGTATTCTGAGTACAACTTTAGAATCCAGAGAATCCACCACACTTTTGTTAAATGGATCAGATGTTTTTAACTAAGTTCTACATCTTCAGGACCAGGATTGGGCACCCTTGAACTACAGGCATGTACTGTATTTTCTTTGTTTCACAGAAATCATTAGGTGTTCTCTGACGGTCTGGAAGGCCCCCACTTTTGAATTCGTTGTGTACAGTGTGATCTTTGACCTTATGATAAGCTCCTGTGGTTTTGGACATAGTAGAGCTGTTAAATTTAACCAGACATATAAAGCTGGCTGTATTTCTGCTACCATGGAGCATCTGTTGTTGACATGTCATTGCATAGCTTAGCGTTGATGTCACTCTGTCTATCAGCAGTTGATGACATGTACAAGGGGAATGGCTATCTGACATGTCCCAGAAAGTTCGCTCACTCACTAAGTCAAAAACACATGAGGACCAAGGAGAATGTTTTACAGTATTGCCCTCTATGTTCAAAGGTTCATAGACACCAGCTCATCCATCATTTACCTTGAAATCAAAGGTGTGAATAGGGAGTTTCTGTCCCCTTTGCTGGAGGGACAGCCTTTACTTTTCTAGGAAGGCTTTACAGTAGATAGTGGAACATTGCTGTGAGGATTTGACTGCATTCAGAGGTGACAGGGCATTAGTGCTAATGTTGCATGGTTAGACCACAGATGCCATTCCAACTCAACCCAAAGATATTGAATTGAGCTTCATCTGTCCAGTTCATATGCCACCATCCAGTGCTGGGGTGCTTTATAACCCTCTAAGTGATGCTTGGCATTGCGCATGGTGACCTTAGTTCCATGTGCAGCTGCTCTAGAACATCCTATCCTATTGGCAGTGCTCTTCTATGGTGATTACACAAGTTGCGTTCATTAATTAGAAGAGGTGTCTGGATTCTTTTGGACATATAGTGAAGTGCTAAGTAATCCTCCCTCTGCCAAGCTTCATATTATATTGCTCTCAGAATCTAGATTCACTCCTAATTGGTTCAACTGTAATTAGGTTAAAGTGAAAATCAACCATCATTCAGGACCAAATGTGATATCGTAGTGAGAATACACATGTGGGAGATGTAACATGTGTCCTTGGTGTACTACTAGACTCTGATCTCAGTTTTATCAATCATGTGAAAGTCGTTACCAACTCAGCATTCTATAACACTTTAAGAGCATCAACAAGACTAGAGATTTTCTGACTAAACCAGACCTGGAGAAACTCATCCACGCCTTTCTAGCAGGACTGATCACTGTAATGGTCACCTAAATGGCCTTCCAAAAAGGACGATCAAAAAATTTAAGTTCTTACTAGGAGTGAAAGAAGTCTATGAATAGCTTTACTAGTCTATGAATAGCTTAATTGTGAAGGCCCAGCCTATTTATCAGTGATATGAGCTGAGCTGAACCCTCAGATCATTAGGAACTAGTCAGCTAGTCTTACCTAAGGTAAACACTAAACATGGACAAGCAGCATTTAGCTACTATGCTGCTTTTAAATGGGAGCAATGGAAGGAGAGCATTAGAAGAACCCTCAGACACTTCCAGACTGAAAACATTCCTTTTTGGGCAGCTTTCAGTGTATGGAAGGTGCTCTATGAATAAACTTGCCTTGCCTACACAAACAGTAATAACACCCGTCATTGATTGGTGTCAGAATCGACAAACGTAACTCGTGACACGTGCAGAGCTAAAAGTACATTAAGGTTTATTGGACAAACCAGTAGTAAAGCTCAACAAGATAAACCAGGCAATCATGACAAGGGGGCAAGACAGAGTCAGAACCAGAGGGACAGGCAGAAGTCAGAGACCAAAGTAACAGGCAGACCAGCAAACAGATCAAAAGGAGAATCCAAGAGAGTAAACCAAAATACAAAGAGGGTCGAAACCAGAAACAGCAAACAGAGAATACAAGAGATAAACCTGTGAAACCTGGGGGTATATCAGCAAACCGAGTAAATGAGGAACAGATGTGTATGATCAGTACTCGGGAGATATGGAACGGGAAAGCGGGATGTGATTGGATGGTTGTGGACATGTGATGTTGATGTCATTAGGTGGTGGATTCTGGGAGATGGAGTTCGGGAGATCGGAGGTAGGGGGAAACCAGGAAGCGTGACAATTGGCAAATATTCTTTGTGATATTTATTGGATTTTTACCCTTTTTATCTGTAGTGTCTTATGATAAGCAAGCCTAAACAAGCAAAGTTAAGACACCCCGGCAAACAAACTAGTTTTGGAGGCAAAAATTGTGAAACTAATTAGAGGAAACTAATGTGGGAAATGTACTACTATGATTGTGCCGGACTGTTTTCTGTGAACGTTACTGACTTATTTACAGCACCGAGTGACGTGGGCTCGAGTTAATGGCCGTGATCCGGAGGCCTCGTACCAGGAGTGTGTTCTTCGTTTTATTGCTCCATCAACCTTTTTCTGTCCTGTCTATTAGTATGCAGTCAGTGCAGCAGGGTAATCGCCTCTGAACAGAGGTACTGTTGTGTTTGAAGCGAGATGGTAGAGGTTCGCCAGACAGGATTTGAATTCATATGCAAATTCTTTCCTGATTGTAAACGGCTGCCAACTGGCTGCATGTGCAGAGCACGTTCAGTGAGCAGAGCATATGCCATACGTTCACTGACCAAACTATTTGCATGATAGTAATTGGTTGAGTATGAGCTTCCATTGCTTGTTAGCTAACATAGTCTCACAGGTCCACTACAAACCCAGAACTCACAATATATTGCAATATATCCCCCATCTTGACCATCATGAGAGATTACCCCCGGAACTAGCGTAAGAAGCTAGTCTGGTGAATCTTGCATTTATTTGCCATCTTCGTTTATAGAAATTATATCATTCAATTCAATTTAATTCAGTTCAACTCCATTATACCAATACTGGGCTGTACAGTATAACGAAACACAGTCAGGCTCCATCTCCAGTGCAGTTATGAGAATATATGTATGTAAAGTGTACAGTGCAGGTAGGAGAATAGCATCTATATCTGTATATAGATAAACAGCTATAATATATTTAAATATAATATATTTATATACTGATTCATTTGTAGTCTTTGTATTTTTTAAAACCTGTGCAAACTCTGACTGGTAAAACAGAACCGTAGTTTGATAGATGGAGATAATAAGGGA
>CM067477.1:30674229-30691516 GCA_034552555.1 Semaprochilodus insignis
ATTTATATACATCCTCTCTCTGGTCTGCGGACAGCGGGGTGGGGGTTGGGAGGGGACGGCACTAGCGTGCTGTGAAGCTGATCTGTCTGCAGAGCCGCGGCGTGGTTTGGGGGTAGCGCGCTGGGTTTTGGGGGACACTGGTGGTTTTCTAAATACGAGTGGGTTTGGTTTTTGGTTCCTCCAGCACTTGAACAATACAGTCCCAGTGCTGCTCCTCCTGTCCTGAAACTCCTTCGGTCTGATGTAATGCTGCTCAACAACAGGGTCTTAAAGGAGCCGGGTGAACAACAAGCCATATTTACCAACCATCTCAGGCCTCAACAGTTCATGTAGCTCCGGTCAGCATTACCTTAACACGCGCCGCCCCTCATCGTCTAGGGCTGCTTCTTTATCACACTGATGCAGATAAAAGTGTACAAACTGTATTCATGTTTTTGTTTATTCATTAAAAAAAAAATTAAAATCATTTTTAAGGTGGTAGCTGGGACCCCTTAGTCCAGGGCAAAGCAGAAAATGGTGAACTACTGTATTTTAGTTCTAGTTAAGCGTTTATGCTAATATAGCCTGTTCAATATTAAATTAAAACATAAGTCAGAAGATAGCTTAGTGACATTACTGCAATCAGTACTGCTAATGCTACAGCGACAGCGGTTAACATCACTGGAGGTGTTCTGAACGTGGTTGCTGTGGAGTGTTTTTGATTAAAACTCTAGAGGTACCAACATCTGATCTAGCGTTCCACATAGTGAGCATCACTGTGTAGCTCCAGGCCTACAGTGTTCTTGAAGATGACAGAAGGCTTCATTAGAGAGCTGAGCCTTGTGCCATGATCCACTCTGAACGGGGATGCTACTGACCGTGACCACAGAAGAGCTCACAAAAGTGGTTTAATTCCAAATTCGAAGTTAGAGAATTTTGTGTGTATGCCCAGATACACATAAGACAACTGTAATAACACGAATAAATCACGATTATGAAAGTGAGGATATGGGTTTTTTCCCCTCTTCTTTACAAATATTTCTAAAACTGTAACCTTACAAGAGAGTCCAAAAACGTGATTTACCTTCAGTCATTGTGGAGCTTTCCTATTGATCCATTTACTGTAAAGTTTTCATATAATATTAAAAAGAGGCTCAACTGTGCAAAGATTTAGACCATTATTTGTTCTACATAAAGAAATAAGAGCCAGATCACACAATAACATTAATATTAGAATCTTAGAATATTATATTATTATTCTATAATATTAGAACCTGACCGCTGCCTATGGGTGAAACGCTGATGAACTCCGTATCAGCTTTGAAGGGTGTAATTCAGGAGTTTGAATTTCTCACTGAAGTCCCTGCACCAAAGCGGACCATATAGTAAGCCAGCAATTGGCCATGTCTGGGTCGACTGAGTTTTCTGCTGTAAATAAGCCAAATTGTATTTTGGATATGCAGTTTATAACATTTATTACACGACACTGTGTATGACAACACTGACTAACAAGTGGTTCCAGAATGGAAATGGAAATGTGTAATCAAAGTCATATAAGTGTGATATGAACATCATATGAATGGTATAACACCAGGTATCTACACAAACAAACTGCATGATCGGTCTCACCATGTTGGCGGGTATGGAGGCGTAGTTGGGGCAGCCCAGGACATCTTGTATGAACGTCTCATTGCAGGACTTCCCCACCCACAGACACATCATCTACAACATCAACGACAACAAGAAAAGACAAGTGTTACTTTTACTTTTAATTTTATTTTAATCCAGTATAACTATAACTATGCAGGTGCAGAAATAAATAAATAAATAAATAAATAAATAAATAAATAGAGAGAGAGAGAGAGAGAGAGAGAGAGAGAGAGAGACACACATTGTATATGGGCTAAATACCTGCTGCTAAAATACTGTATTTCATTCCTGCTACCTCTGTGACTGCTATGTTAATATATGCTGTCTGCTATTATGTCATATGTTACAACCTTCGATACCCAAGTCAACATATTCTCAGTGCCGTGTGCTCCATCTGTCCTGTTTCCCATGTTGCATTTACTGCACGTTCTTTGGTATTTACTGCACTGTGTGTGTATTGCACTGTATTGTTTCACACTTGTGATTTTACACTGCATCACTGGTATATAGCTGAAATGACAATAAAGCCTCTTGAACTACTGACCGGCTTTCCCTGCTCCCTGCCCAGCTGCTTACCTCCCCAGCCTATCACTGATGAAGGACTAACCAGGCTTTCCTGCTGCAGACTAATTTTTCTGCTATGGCTACCTGCATCGGACTATTATTACACAGTTAGTTCTTCATTAACTTCACTGTCCCCACTACGACTAGATCAGCGTAATTAGATCCTAAATTGATGTTACTTTGAACAATTTCAAAATGTAGTTTGGACCAGAGGAGGAGGATGGGTCCCCCCGTGTGAGTCTGGATCCTTGCCACCTTCGCCTTCGGCTTGCTCACCGGGGGCTTCTTTCTTTTCTCTCCTTAATGAATTACTATTACTGAATTACTGTAAAGCTGCTGTGAGACAACATCAGTTGTAAAAAGCGCAATATAAATAAATTTGATTTGAACTTAAACTTGAACAAAACGAGGTACGATTTTACATTCATGGTTTCAAACCAGATGGACTTTGCTCCGTTTTATCCCTGCTCTGAATCTGAAACTCCGGGAGACATCCCTGCAGAAGTTAACTAGAGCTCAACAGAGGTATCTTGTGAGGAACGTTGGGTGACACGGATGTGGACAGCGGATGAAGGGTCTGGTCTAAAAGGGTATGAAGAGGTGCGGAAGAATGTGCCAGGTTGTATGAGGCCGTATGGAATTGTATGTATTGTGAGCTGCACTAACGCTGCCACAGTCCATAAGGAACGCTCCCTCTCTGGTGAGTTTCTCAGCTGTGAGCTGCAGCAACGGAGGCTGGGGAATCACACGGTCGTTCAGGTGCAGCGCCCCCTACAGCACAAAACACAAACAATCAAATAGATTTTAGTGGACATGTTCTATTTAAAAACAAAATACTGTATATAAGCCGTTAAGTTCAGCAAACATATAGTCACTGGGTATTAACACGGTAAACCTGTTCCCGGTAGTGGATGTGTTCGCTTATTTTCCCTAAGAAAATCAACACGGCGTCGTTTGACCAGGGGCATCTGAACTTCGGCATACGACTGCATATACAGTGAACATATCTCGTTATGCTTACAGGAGGTCTAAAAAGGCACCATGCATCAAGGTGTCCGTTTAACAGAATCAATGCTGGAACTATATCAGAATCTATTATAAGAACATTCAACAAAGCAGACTTCTCATGTCTGGCCAAAATAAAGTTTCAATCGACTACAAAAACAGAATTCTCTCCAATATGTATTCAACCACTATGTAAATAGTTCCACCCGCCACTTCTGTGCATACATCATATTTTTGACAAGAATTCTGACTGTTGAAATCTAATCTGAGATTTAATTATGGATTTAATAATTTCCTTAACAATTAATATCAAATAGTTTTGAGGCTAGAGATTCACACTCATAGTAAATGCAACCTGCTTGTGGTCTTCACCCTCCTTGCGCTTTCGTAGTCATGTTAACCAGTCCTATGCATTTGCACATTTTCTTTCATGTATACATAATATTTATACAGGAACTGCACACATAATGACTTATTATGCAGATACTAAGTTTCTAAGTATAGTCCTGTATGCACAGTTGTCTGAATATTGTCTTTGCCACTGCACATACTGTGCTGTATAGCTGTAGTGGGTAAATACCTGAGCCTTACCACACGCATTTCGACATATACATTATTATAACACATTTTTGATTATTTGAAGAAAAGTTTAGACACAGACATTTTTATACGTCTGACAAATATTTATGGTTCATCTACTTATCCTTATCTTCAAAGCTGAAATGCTGTTGTTTGCTCCTTTTGTCCTTTTACCTGGTCGGTCAGATTATCAATCCTGTACAGATCGGGGTGGATCATGCGCATCATCTGTTTCAGCGGCTGGCTCTTAAACTCACACATGGAAAACACTCGCTCATCCAGGCGTGTGCTGATCCCAGTTCGCAGTGCTTTCTGTTTGAAATGACATTGCATTGAAAACGTTATACGTTTATATCAAACAAAACAGGTGAGCTCAAGTTCTCAAGGCAAAAGCCAGATGACGTAATAGCATGTGCAATAGGCGTTCCTATTTGACTTTGGGCTTACATCATTAGTAAAAACTCTCCTGTCTAAAGTGGTGCTCAGGGGTGTCAGACCAATAACAGTGTTTCACTGCACTACTATGCTTCACAGCGTAACTGTGGTGATGCTGGACAAGAGATAATAGATGCAATACATGAAGTACATAAAAAAAATATATTACTGAAAAACCCTGTTTAAAACCCATGTGCTCAGTAGGGTTTGTGTACTTATGTAGTAGTAGTAGCAGCTGTGTGCGTAGAGCACCCCCACCTGTTTGAGCAGTGCAAGTACATATAGAGGGAAGAGCCGCAGGCCTGCTGGGGCAATAAGGCCTGCTGGCTGCAGGTTGGAGCCGTTGGCTCGGAAGGCCTCCAATGAATCTACCACTGCGTTCACCAGCGCGTCCCGTGCATCAGACAGACTGGAGGTGATCGAGCGGTCTATGGCTGCAAAGAATAGAAAGGGGGAGAGAGAGAGAGAGAGAGAGAGAGAGAGAGAGAGAGAGAGAGAGAGAGAGNGAGAGAGAGAGAGAGAGAGAGAGAGAGAGAGAGAGAGAGAGAGAGAGAGAGAGGTAAATATTTGAGGGATTACTGGAAGGACTTCAGCAACAACATCTAGCTTAGGGTTTACTGACATGTCTTTCTTTGTATGCCGAGCAGCTTCTCCCTGAATAATGACTTGACTGAAAATGCTGTATTGGATGTTGTAGGAAAATCAGACTGAATCTGAACCGATCCTGTAACCAAGCTATCCTGAAGCAGGAAAATTCAGTAGTTTGAGTATGATAGCTATCATTAGGTATGACAGATGACTTCAGTTTTAACAGGGCGCATGTCACGCAAAAAATGATCTACCCATACTCTCTGAAATAAAACAGTTGAGCTGCAACCATCAAGTATCCAGTTGTATAACTGAATATAATATCGTTATATAACAGAACATCACTTCTAAAACTCCACGATTCCATAATTATTGTATGATTGCTGAAATCTACTCGTTCATTTTCTTGTCATTTATGCATTTTAATGAAACTTGAATTACTACTCGGTCAGGGGGGTTCAATCCTGTCCACAAAGGGCCAGTGTGGTTGCAGGCTGTCATTCCAACATAGCAGGAAGACACATGATCAGTTGCTGGAGACGGAAACCAGCTGATTAAATAAGTAGAATCAGGTGTGCTTGAGTTTGCTGTAATGAAAACCTGCAGCCACACCAGCACATTAGACTGGACACCAAAGGTAATAGGAACACATTAACATTAACAATTAACATTAACAATTAACATTAACAATTAACATTGGTCACAGCAAAATATTTTTTTTTAAAAGCCAACATGTGAGCATGTTTTGGATACTATAAAATAAACCCACTCAAAAACTAACCTGAACTTAGCTGAACAGTCGGAACGTCCAGTGCTACTTGGGACCCACTAGCATTTAGCCTGACAAATTTAGACTAATAAAAAAAAACTATTCTGTTTTTGTTTCATAAAATCATCAAGAAGAAATTTAAAATTATCCTATACCGTATGTGAAGTGTTAAAAGTGTCAACATGTGCAGTTTGCTCCCCTGACCATATGTAGGCACAAAGATGCAAAATCGTTGATTACGTTTATGATGTCATGAAAACCAATACATTTACATATATTTATATACATTTACTTTACATTTATTTGATGTGCTTATTCAGTCTATAAGCAATTAGCCTGGACAGAAACAAAAACAGCCATTTATACAGGAGAAATGAAAATGAAAAATGAAAAAGGTACTACACTAATATTATAAGGGGATGAAAGTGAGAAATTGAATACAATAAATATGTAGGAAATGGGGTCCTGGCCAATACTCTAAGGGACTGATATCAGAAAAAAAGACTAAGCAGTATCTCTATTTTCTGTGCTATCAAAAACCA
The DNA here is from genome assembly GCA_034552555.1 of Semaprochilodus insignis. Lineage (NCBI taxonomy): Eukaryota > Metazoa > Chordata > Actinopteri > Characiformes > Prochilodontidae > Semaprochilodus > Semaprochilodus insignis. Next base: position 30,680,341 of record CM067477.1, read on the forward strand.
TTGCAGGTATATTTATAATAAATAAATAAATAAGTGTTCGGTAGTAAAGAAAAAATACCTGCATTGTTTTTTGCTATATATATATATATATATATATTGCTTCGTGAATTTCAACAGAACATAAAGTGTCCTTAAACTTTACTATGACAAGAGGAAGGAATGCTGTGACAACACCCTGATAAAAACATCAATGAGGCTCAGAGAGGGACTGTGCTGTCTGTGTGTAATAAACTCACCCATGTTGGCAAGCAGGCAGGTGATGGCTTGAACGTCAGCTCCCGCAAACACATCATTGAGCTGGCTTACCACTGGCAGACACAAGGTGTGCACTCTGATTCGCCGTTTACCTGTCAATCACAACAACAAGCCGATCGGAAACGTGGAATTCAATCGAGGTTGTGACAGAAGTGCAACATCCATCAGTCTCAAATGCACAACTGAAATGCACATGAGCCTGGAAGATAAAGATAATTAGGGAAACCACCCAACTTCTGATCATAGTTGTTTCAGGCAGTTTTGTTAAAATTAATATGTTCTTCTGCTCATCAAACAACTCAACAACTGCTCCCTCAGCACACTACACCAGGAGAAAGAAGTTTGCTCACATCATCATGAAATGGGACAGTTAGCAGAGCTAGCTGCAAAGATATTTTCAGGTAAAAAAAAAAAAAAAAATCTTCTAATAATGTTTTTCCTTTTCCACCTTGATTGCTTTGTATATTAGTTAGGGATGCAACGAATGTTTGGCAACTGAAATTATTTAGTCATAAATAGCAAAAAAAGTCTACTTTCAGTGTTTGGCCAAATAATTTATACTGAACTATGATGTTTTTAATGACGCTGTTAACCTTGTCTAGTTCCCGGATATAGATGGGAACCAGAGTGGAACATTTTCCTCCTTAATCTAGGGCTGGTGCCATCTGCTAAGGGGTAAACCCCCGATACATCTCCACAGCGAGCCACACCGGGGGACGCCGACATCTCCCAGCTTCTGTTCAGTTTCAGGCCTCCTCTCCTCTCCTCTCCCTTGTCAGATCGGTTGAAGGCACTTGGGTTGGCCTGCTTCCGGTAGCAAGATGTGGGCCACATATGCTCCAGATTAGGGCCACGCCTCGGTCAAACGCAGGCAACTCTGCTGTATCTGTGCCAGACGTCTGTTTTGGGACAGGTGGGCCAAATGCATGTTGTAAATATGGGGCCCACTTTTGGCTCACAGCAGATTGCCGGTGCCGACAGTGGGCTAGCAGTGCCACATCTTTGGCAGATGTGGCCCACATTCGCTTGCTATCTGGGATTTAGCCTATTTAATTTAAGCGGTGGTGAAAAGGTGGCAAAATTCATAAAACACTGAAAAAACACGTGTTGGATATTCAACCTTCGGCCAAACGTTTCGTTTTGTTCGGTTTCGACTTCAGCCAAAAATGTTCATTTCGTCTCTAATATTAGTACATTACATCAGAGAATTTCTTAACGGTTTGGGGTTATAGTGCACTTTAAATTTGTGTATCTAATAAATATCAACACTTGTCCCTACAGGAAGTAGAAAAACATACTGTAATGTGAAGTTTTTCTTTTATATACCCACGCACCCATGCATACCTTTGCTGGATGTGTAGAGAAGAGCAGCCTGGAAGCACACCAGAGACGTGTCAGCCAAGCTCTCGTCTATAGACATCTGAACAGCGAAGCCAGAATCCGGGTTCACGTTGGCCAGGGACAGCAAATCGGTGGAGCGTACAAAGAAGTTGCCATGGAACGTATGGATTGACAAGCCTGTCAATCAATTGGAGAGGAAGACATTATTACACACAACATCTAAATTAAACACCTTATTTTAACAACTGCTCTGTTAATTAGGCTGGCCTAATAACCTACAACCTTCAGTCACACAGAAACTAGCCTTGAATTCCTGGTGACTACTACCTCTGAAATGTGATTAGGCAGGATTTACTGCCTGTTTCGTTCATGCGACCAGTCAGACTGGCTCTCCTACCACTCACAACTGCTGAGACTTGTTCAGACCAACTACACTAATGCACACTGTAGACAAATTGTTGAGGCCCATTCAAGTTTTCCCCACTTTCCAGTTTTCCCCTACCCACAAATGTAGTCAACCAGCTGAGCCATATCTGGAGTCTTTCCTAGTTCTGTAGATTACAGCTTATGTACATGTACTCCACTGATCAGCACTGTTTAAAGTGCACAGCTAAACCATACAAACACAAATACTCAAACTGCACTAAACCAAACCAGAAAGGATTCAAAGAGACTGTACTGCACACAGTTATCTATAAAAGCTATAAACAGAAACAGAAATCTGGAAGCACAGTGTCAGAAACCACATGAGCAAGTCTATTTGAGATTACTTCACAGCTTGATATGGGGTGAGACAAGAGTGAAGATTTAGACATGAAGGGTACAGGACGGCAATTGGCTGGATAGAAATTTCCATTACCGGTTAGCTGCTCTTTTTTAAATTAAATGTTGGACAAATGACGTCTTTTTAACGAAACATAACAGGCTTACCTAACGCTATCCCTACCTTTGGTGCACCTGATCCTCATGACAGCTTCAAAGCCGATCTTCCTGGTGAGGTAGCGCTGCAGGTCCTTCTGCAGCTTCACCTTCTGAGCCGGGTTATGGATGTGATGGAACGCCGGGTAGTAAAAGATGCTGCCAGCCGAATACTTCGACATACAAGCTACAGGATAGAAAACAGTATTAGTTATGCTTCATTCACTGACTGATTAATTATGCGTCAGTGCATTTATCCATGACTGATTATGGCTGCATTACTGTACTGACCACATAAAAGATGATGAACTGCAACCATTTAGTGCCTGTGTAAACTGGAAATCAAATCTGAGTACTGGGAGCTCAGTAGGAGCAGCCGTGTGGCAGTACGGAGGTGCATGTATACCTAAAGAAGCCATATCTGAGTACTGGGAGCTCAGCAGGAACAGGTCAACCCCTATCTGCTGCCCAGAACAGTCCAGAGCCAGCTTCTTATAGAAATCTGTAGCAGGGCCGAGGTGCTGCACACCCTACAAATTACAAACACATAACAGACACCATCATAAACACACCACACAGTCGTATGCAATACTTGTTTTGTTTTTTTTTCTTCTACAAGTGAATGTCCTGTCCAATTATGTGAACTTGAATATACAATTACTGTTTATTTGTTGAATTTAGCACACTGGAAAAACATTAAACTGGGGCTATAAACTGGGGCTTGTGCAAAAGTTACAACATCATTGACATTTATTTCCATGTTAACTTCCACCCTGCAGCATCATGCAGGTATAAGGACACGACAGATTACGCATGCCATTTTGAAGGTAAGGTAATGAAGAAAGTAATGGCGTTCAGTGAGTCTGAGCACTGTTTAGGCAGAGTTCCTTAAATCAAAGCCGCATTAAGACAGCAGAAGGCCACAGTATATAACGCCATTAGAAATGTACTGCCTAGTCTTCTGTAGCTCACTAACAGTGAGCTCTTGGTAAAACGGCAAATGCGATTAATGACAGTGAATTAACTTTCACCAGCCAAAAATAAATAAATAATAAAAAAAAAAAACACCTGCAGGGATGACGATACTTAACCACGCGGTAGGCATCACTAGTGCTGGGCGGTATGACCAAAAATCTATATCACGATATTTTTCTAAATTATATCGGTTTCGCGATATTTGATTTTTTTTTCCATGCATGATGTTATTTAGCCATTTCGCTAAAGTATTTCCGATTTGTCATATCTGGAATCAAGAGTCTTCATCATAGCCCTGAATCCGTCCTTCTCAACTGTGCTCATCTTTGGCTATATGAAGGGTTATGTAGTTGGTCCTATGTTATGTATCTCGACCCACCACTTGCTTTTTCTGTCGTAGGGCGTACATCTGACTCGCCCGTCCTTTAGCTTCGTCAGTTTGACCGGATGGTGTGGAAGGCTCTGATTTTGGTTTCATGCCTTCTTGCTACTCCAAAACATGTTTGTGGCTAAGATGGTGCCGCAAATTGCTCGTGTTACCGCCTCCCGCGACAACATTAGCTCGACAGCATTTGCATTAAGTGATTGTTTGGTTCGCGTCCGACCTTTTAAACCCAAAGAACCTCCAGACAACAGACACAGCTCCTTTTTTCGGCAAAAGTTCTTCTGGGTCATCATCTTCTACTTCAATGTCTGGCTCAAGAACTTCCCCTCTCCATTTTCACCACGCTCAACAACTTCACTAACACTTGCGCTCCGTTCTATGCGTGTTTAGCGGCGCAGCAATGAAAGACGTCCCCTGTAAACCACCGCGCTGTGTTCCGGACATGTTTAGGCTATTTAAACCGTTGTGGCCGGTATATGAAAAATTCATATCGTAACAAAAATAAAAAACGGTTTTCGGTGCGAACTGGTATACCGCCCAGCACTAGGCATCACATGACCAAAGTGTAGCATAAAGATGCGTTAATGGCCATTTGGTGTGTTGGTGTGTAATGAACATACCTTGGTGCTGGACCTCTGGTTGGGATCCTCTCGTGACTGTAGTTGTCCTGCTCCAACGGTGGGTAACTGGGTCTGGAACACAGACACGCGCCCCCCGGTGGCTGACATCAGCTTGTAAGCTGCCTGCAGCGCTGGCCCCAGAGCACTGTGGGTCTCCCGCGTGTGTTGAAACATCCCTGGCAATGCGTTTAACAGGTCCTTCACCAGCTACACACAAACACACACGTGTTACAGGTAAGAGGGTGTCTGTATCACTGACATAAAACCAAAAAAATAGGACTTCGATATTCATATATCCATGAGAGTTCCTGACAGTAAAGCAATATTAAACAAGAGAGAAATCTGATCCCATATCAGAACCTTTATGCAGAGAAGCTTTGTGGGCAAGGGCCAATAATTGCATATCCAGTTTAACGAAGGGTAGCAAAACAACAACAACAACAACAACAACAACAACAACAACGGCAACAACAACAACGGGGAAAAAAATGCAAAAATTTGCATGAAGCGTTTCTTTTTTTTTTTTTTTTAAATGACTCAAAATCAGATGTAGGAAATCAGTCTGTGATGAGCTAACGTCCCACCTGAGTTTGCTGTGTGCTCTATGCCTATTCAGTCACATCCTTAACCACAGTAAGCTCATGTTTAGGTCCTCCTAATTTGTAGTAGCAAGGTATAACATACTTATTCCCAAAATAGGTTTCCAGACAACCAAATTCTGTGCTCCCCTGTATTGTTAGCCAGTATATTTTTTACATCTTCCTGTGATGAAACAAAACAAATAACAAAGTGAGACTTTAGTATTACTATACTTGTTCCTAAGTTAACCAAGATTTCGGGGAACCCGTGCACATCCTTATGCACAGTTCACAAAGATGTCACAGCTAGACAGACAACATCGTCAAAGCAGCCTCACTCAAAGGAAATGCTGCTGGAAACCGTTACAGCCCACATGAAACAAACAGGTGGATGCCTTCCACCCCCATTTCCTCACACACACACACACACACACACACACACACACACACACACACAAACAAAAGATAAACGTTGTCTGTACCTCCTGGCTCTCTTTCAGGTTCACCAGCAGACTGTCAGGCGTCGGTATGAACACATCTACAAAACACATGTACAATATTCATTATTCCTTATTCACTCTTGAAAACACTGGCTCAACTCCATTTCAATTGGTCCTAGCGCTCCCAGTGTACTGGGATTGATTCCAGTGACCTTAAACCTAGATAGTGCTGATTCTAGCAAAACTTTATCTGACTCTAACCGGACTCCAATTAATCATAAAACAATTCTGGCTTAATAGTTAATGGTTTAATGGCTTAATGGTTAATCAGGCAAATAAAAGCAGGACCATTACCGTTGATGTCAGAGACTACCAGCATCTGGGGCTGGGACAGACCCTCCTGCAGGTTATAGAAGTGGATGGTGCTGTCAAACGTCAAAAACCCAACGCGAGTTCGAGCATCACCCGGCAATCTGAGAGAGAGAGAGAGAGAGAGAGAGAGAGAGAGAGTTGTGTTTATGAGATGACAGGAACACAGCGATAAGAACCAAAGAAAAGATCAAGAGCAGTGAAATTGCCTGACAACAGCAGTGAAGTAGCCTCACATATACTGTAAAACACTGTATTGGTATAAATCACAATAAAGTTGAAAACAAACATTTTTGAGCAGGTTTTAAATATTCTGTGCCATTTCCAAACCTACTAACAGTTAGAATAGTATAATTAATCATCATTAGGTTATCAACTGGCGTTCTAATAAGGTTCACCACATCTAAGATAATTTCTCAAAGCCTCAATCACAAACAAATTCCGGACAAACTAAGTGCAGTTATAGAGATCTGAGGCGAGATGATATGGGGGCCTGGTTTGAATATGTGATGCATTCAACTACACCATTATTAATTAATTAATTAAAATATTTTCCATATATATATATATATATATATATATATATGGACAGCAACTGATTCATTCACAGGTCTTGACTGGGGTAGTTTGGGCAACATTTTTTGGGTCTGGGGGGAAAAAAAAAAAAAGCTTTCAAATACGATAGAGAGAAAAGAATACCAAAATAAATTAATGACTAACTGACAAACGCTACCACACTGAGCTGCTACAAAACGAAAATACCATCTGAAGCGCAGCCGAATGTTTAGTCCTGATTATCTTCATCAAAACATCTCTTCATCTCTTTATCCATCATTTATAGCTCAAAGCATTTAGCGCCTCAGCCCCGTCCTTAAAACAACCCATCACCATCACAGTAACGACAGCAAAACACTTACTTCTCCAGGTTTTCCAGCAGCGACTGGCACAACACATTCAGGTAGCCCGTTTCCACGGCATTATGGGATACATCCAACACAAACAGGTATACCGCAGGCTGAGGAGGCCGCAGCTAGAGAGAGAGAAGAGAGATTCGTTCTAACTCAATCAGCACAATGTAGTACACAATGTTTAAACAATCCGCTGCTATTTAGCATATACAAGGAGCAATATTAATAGCTTAGTGTGAACACTGTGGTCATTAACATCTTTGGCTCCCTGTTTACAAGAACGTTTGTCCATCCTCGGATGAAAATTTCCAAACACACACTTCCTTCCTTACCATGTAGTCTGAGGAAGCTATGAACTCTACGGTGGAGTTCTGCACTTCTGGTCTCTTATGAGGTTCACCATAGGAACGCGTGACTGGGTTATACATAAACTCATCAGGGACTGGAAGAGAAAGCAAAAGGAAACACAGGGAGTGAGAACATCAGGGTACATGTAGTGTACATGGCAGTGGACATACTTCTAAATATGTGCTTTCAATACGTCATCTTAACTGCTTATTCTCCTGACTTGTATAGGGGAGCCCAAAAGCCTATCCCAGGGAGGAAGAGAGGAAACTTCTGCATGGCCATTTATTGATTTATCCATCATCTAAACTGCTTATTTATGGGAGGCAAATCCGGGCAGTTCCGTAGGTTTAGCTCCACCCAGTGCTAATTAACATATATTTGCATGTTGGTCAGTTTGAAAACGAAAACGAAAAGTGGAAAATTTAAGTTAATCTCCAGCAGGTGGTGTCAATGTTCGTTTGCATTCGCCTTTTCATTCTGACACTTAAGAATGAGCGCGTCCGCACCGAGAACTGAATCACAAACCGTCACTTTGCTTTTGATTTAGCCATTTTACACTGCATTTTGATTTTACTTTTGACACGTAGTCCGCATTTCATGAACGAAAGCCAAAGTGACGTTTGGATTTTCTTTTCTCTATTAGCTTTTTCATTTTAGATTTGGCCATGAAATACCAGAATAATGACTAAAATCAAATGACAAATAGCCGTTTTAAATGTATTTTTATTTTTGTCACAAATGGCTCGTGCTCATGTGAAAAATTAAATTCCATTTCATTTCAGTTTTGGCTGGATATTTGTGCAGATGTTTGGAAAAAGAAATAGCAAAAAGACGTTTGCATTTCCATTTTGTTGTTTTCATTTTGATTTCGTTTTTGGCCGGATTTGTATAGGGGAGTCAAAATCTCAGGGTGGAAGAGAGGAAACACCGTGGACTGGTGGCCAATTCATCACAGTGCAGCCCAATAAGCTGCCTGATAACATTGGCTGATAAACTAAATGATGTAGTGACTTTTTGGTCACAGCATTTGAACAGGGATTTGAACCTCATCAGACAAAAAGTTATGGACATGCCACTGAGAAACTCAAAAAGAGTGAAGCTACTTACAAATATCACAGCAATACCGGCCGAACGAGTAATTCTGATTCCAAACTACAAGCATTCCAAAAAACACTTGTTATAAGGAGGAAAAAAAAGAGGACAAGAAAACATAAGCTCCTCCCACAGTGCTACCACAGTTAGATTACTTTAAGGTTATTTACGGTTAAGGTTTGTTGTACACATGAATTACAGAGGTGTGACAACTAAGAACTGAATCACCACCGTCATATCAGTTTCCCTTAAACAAATGGAGTCTAAATGTCAATTCTGAAATATAAATATGAAATACAACAGATTATCTAAATTTGCAGCTGTATAGAACCAGTAGCCCTCACAAAATGTTCAAATCGCTTAGCCCCCAGTAGCCATTCGTCTGATGTTGTACTTTCCAAATGCCTAGCGATTCGGCTGTCTTCTGTTATTTAGTTCTGATAAGATGTTTTAGAGGTTTTGTGGTGTTGTGGTGACCAACCCTGGACAACCATCTGGACATTCACGCAAATCCAACACCTCATTGAGCTAATCGAGGACTTCAGAAGTAATACACAGATCAGGGTGGGTGCTCAAGTCTATAGCTGGGTCTCCAGGAGCAGCACTGGTGAAATTAGTTTTGGGGCAATCTACATTTAATATTTCAATCTGTACTGCTCTAATAATAGTGATATTTTAATCTGTACTGCTCTAATAATAGTGATATTTTAATCTGTACTGCTCTAATAATAGTGATATTATAATCTGTACTGGTCTAATAATAGTGATATTATAATCTGTACTGCTCTAATAATAGTGATATTTTAATCTGGACTGCTCTAATAATAGTGATATTTTAATCTGTACTGCTCTAATAATAGTGATATTTTAATCTGTACTGCTCTAATAATAGTGATATTTTAATCTGTACTGCTCTAATAATAGTGATATTATAATCTGTACTACTCTAATAATAGTGATATTTTAATCTGTACTGCTCTAATAATAGTGACTAGGTAGTGAGCACCAGCTTTGCCGTATCTATGAAGAATGCTGTATAACCCTGAAACCACTAAAACCTTAGTGATAAAAGTTCTTCTGAAGTTTCCATCTGACGTCTATTACGATATATACCACGTCACTAAATATCAGCGTTATATCTCCTAGATATTGTTTCCACACCGCTCTACCTCCTACTGGCGGGTGTCAAAGCTCCGCAGAGATGAGTGTATTCCCTCTGCTAACACCCTGACTGTAACTCATGAAGGCTGTGCTAATTAGCTGAGAAGTTATATCAGTGGGTGTTTAATGAGGGAGAAGGCTAAACTCTGTAGTGCCGCGCCCCCCAGGACTAGAGTCTGACACTCAGCCTTCAGGGACATGGGGGCATAAAGCCTTGACTTACAAAGCACCTCAGACTTAATGAGAGTTCTCACAGAATCTGAGTGTTCGAAAATTTAACACAGCGGTTAACAACTGGGTTAACAGGTTTCATCAGTTATCATCACGGTCACTGACCACACTAGTTCATCTTACCATCGTTTACGCGGTAGCAGAGGTTGCACTTCCACCGCCGCTGGTCCAGAAATGACACAAACGGATTGATGTACGTCCGACAGGAACGACAGCGAACGATCGTGTTGGAGGTGATGACCGGTAACTGCTGCAGAATCCAAAAGCAACAAATGTGGGAGAGGGGGGAGACAGAGAGAGAGAGAGAGAGAGAGAGAGACAGAGAGAGAGAGACAGACAGAGAGAGGGACAGAGACAGAGAGAGAGAGACAGACAGAGAGAGAAAGAGAGAGACAGAGAGAAAGAGAGAAAGAGACACAGAGAGACAGAGAGAGAGACAGAGAGAGAGACAGAGAGAGAGACAGAGAGAAAGAGAGAGAGAAAGAGAGAAAGAAAAACAGAGAGAGAGAGAGAGAAAGCGAGAGAGAGAGACAGAGAGACAAAGAAGCAGAAGAAAGAAACAGATCAGAAGAAAAACAGATCAAGAGACAAAAGAGAGAAAGAACAAAAATCACAGGAATTTAAAAAAGCAAAAAGAGTGAGGGACGGAGGGAGAAAAAACAGGCAAAACAAAGAAAGGCAAAACAAAGAAGAGAAAGACATAAAAGAAAGAGAAAGAGGCAAAAAAGACAGACAGAAACAGACCAAAGATGAAGAAGTACAAACAAATGAAAGAGGGGAGAGAAGGAACTGTCAGGCTTGGAGAATCATTCCAACATCAGGATCAGAATACAAACAGCTGCAGTGATGATCAAGTTCACTAAACTCGCTTCAGCTCATTTCACAGTCTGGGGAGTTTAAAGCTCCGAATGCCTGATGACTGGAACTGATTCAGCGTTTCAGAATTTCCTCTCCCATCAACATTTTCAACCTTCATACCAGAGACCAACACTACATCTGATCTGTTCAGATCAAACAGACTTCAGAATGGCCTTCAGGCATCAATCTTTCACATACGCATCACATTTCTCTCTCTAACCGGTGGTACATGTAATCCTCAACACTCGTTCTGAACAGGGCGCATGTCATTTCTGTTGTTTTCTACTTTTATTCCTGAATCTTCATTTATGTGCTGAGAACAATGATGTGAAAGAATCTGAAACAGGAAGTCATACCGTCAGATCTCTGAAAGGGTGCAGTAACAGCCCCAGCGGCAGACGAGCTTTGTTCAGCAATGCCTGAGTCTGAGGGATACAGCTCAAAGTGCAGCGGAATGTACTGATGGGGAAGGAGAGACCGAGAGAAAGGAGAAGGGAGAGAGAGAAACAGAATGTGAGATTAATGACAGACTCAGACAATGACATGAGAAAATCAAAGGCTTACTAATTCACAGAAACGCCGCATTCTAAAGACTGTAAAATGTACAGCAGTGGTAGCAGTGGCAATATCAAAACAACCCTACAGCCTACAACCTTCCACTACTTCTTTTCCTTTCTGTGCATTTTCCTTCCCTGCT
>CM067477.1:30692016-30733013 GCA_034552555.1 Semaprochilodus insignis
TCAGCTTGTACGGGCAGAACTAGATCTGCGGTTGGGTCAAAGTGTGGTAATGAGTCACTGGCATCCCAAAAGCTTTGAGTCACACCTTTGTTTGTATATATGAAGTGTGTGGACTGGAACATGAACAAAACTCCATTATGCTTTCTAAGAAGGTATTGAAATAAGTGGCATTAAGGAATGTGTATTGAAGCCCAGCTCCTTGTAATCAACTGGGTCTAAACTATTTTTTCCCTAAAGCATTTTGCATACAGCACATTGTAGGCCATTCTCACCAGAATGCAGCCTGTTTCAAATACAGTACCAAAAAATGTGTCTAGTTCTAACTGTATACCAAACGCAGTACAATTTACTGGTTCTTGGTCCTCCAGATTGCTGCTGGACAGCAGCATTCGAAAAGAAATCATTTCAGCTTGGCCAAGGCGGTTAAATAAATGTTTATTTTAAAACTGTTAGTTGTGCAAAACCCTAATTAACAGTTCCGTGCATCTATACAACTTTTAAACAAACCAAAGGTACAAACTGTACCACTAATTTTCTATACAGCCATAAAGAAGCACCAGGCTTCCCCGGTGCTCCAGCACCATTAGTGGAATTAAACATTAAGAACAACAAACTTAGAAACTTACAAAACATATTATTAACACTACTTCGAAACATGGAACATGTACAGTAGCTTTTAGCAGATGTGTGATGAGCCGGGTTACAATAAAAGCCAAAACTGACAATTTGACAAAGTGTGACTGCAGCTTCAAAGTCTTCTGGTTCTTCTTTTGGTTAACTCCTGTCGATTGGCCTGCAGGCAGCTTTAATCAGAACCACTGAATTCCGCCGTTCCGCCATGCTCAGGAATGCTTGATTAACTCAGTGAGGCATACCTGGTTTCCTAGTCATGGATTTGGTCTAGTAAAAATCGTTTTTAGTTTTGGTTTAGGCTTAATCCACATCTAGAAAACCATGCTTAGAAGTATGTAAAGAACTGAAAACTACACAATGTAACAGATTACTATCAGGAGTGTGTCTATAGTTAAGGTGGCCACTTTTATAACCCCAAACAGGAGGACATCATAAAGGGGGCGGGGCGGGGGCAGGGGGGGCACGATACTAGAACACAGTTAAGATCATAACCTAACCTATATAACACATAAATGATGCTTTCCTCACCTAATTGGGATGACATTCGTGAGTCAGACGGAACTTACTAATTGACTAGCATTTAGAGGACTGACCTTCGGTTAGCCGGTAGGCTGGTGACATCATATGACCTTGGTAAACCAATGAAATGCAAGGCATGTCTTTTGGCACTGACGTGAGCCAATGGCACACATAGCATTGTTGGCGAGTGAACATTTGAAATAGTTCATCCCGAAAAGAGGACTAATAGGGGTCCGTCCAGGTATTGCACCGGATGGAAGACTGAGAGTTGAAAAACCGGACTGTCCGGCCTAAAACCAGACGTGTGGTCACCCTATCTAAAGTACAGCACTGTAAACTATGGAACGCTGCAGGAGAAAGTATTTATTTAAACTAGATGTCAATACACATGCTTAGTACTGATTGCATGAAGGTGGGCTTAATATATACCCAGATACAATGTTTTAGAGATGTGCAGGTACCGCATACCTGGGAAGAGCTGGTGAACCTCTTTACACAATGGCCATAAAATGCTATTTCCACCTGTTCTGGAGGAGTGAAATGTTTTCACCGCAGGATGTTCTAGCTCCTCCCCTTTCATCCCTCTCATTTGGTCATCACTAGCAGCTCGACACAGACAAAACGGTTGACACACAGAGCCTATAGTGTCTGAGAGTTGCTGGGTTGCGAACTGTAGATGGCAGGCAGGAAGTGACTGTCTGTATGGGAGCTCTATCACAGGCTCCCAAAACCCCTTGTTTGCGGTTGCTCAGATCATTGTAACTGAGAATCCAAGAAACTGACCCCAAAGCTCTTGCAAAATGGCTTGCAGAGCTTTGTCTGTGGTTGGCATGAGGGTGAAGTCAGCTTCCTACTTAGCAGCTACTTATTCAGATTTTCCCGTTCCACCTTAAACGGTGCAGCAGCTACATTCTGGCACCTGCTGCAGCATTTAAGGTGGAACAGGAAAACTGACTAATAAGAAGCTGGCTGCAGCTTCGTGCGATCAGGTGGAGCAAAACATTCTGTGGGTTGACAGTTCCACAAAAGAATTTCTGCAGTGACTTCTCCATCTTGTTTCTCAATGATCCATGTCTTTAGTGGTGTTTGACCGGACCTTGTTGACGTTAGGTAAACAATCATAATGCTAATGTCGAGAAGCGCTGGAGCGTTGAATGTTTATTGCGAGGCTAATCTTAGTTGCTTATGTGTTCTGCCTTCTTTAATTCAGTCGATAAATCGCTTCTCTTTATAGCAAAGGATCATATCCTATATACACAGTCGAGTCATATTATTATGACCACCAGCTAATATCCAGAGTAACCACTATGTGCAGCACGGACAACAGCTAGACGGTCAGGGAGTGACTCAGTAAGGTCCTGGTAGGTTGTCACAGGTATCTGGAGCCATGCTGACTGCAGTGCATCGCACAGCTGCTGATGGGTGTGTGGGGGAGGATCCATAGAGCAAACTAGATGATTGAGGTTGTCCTACAGATGCTCAACTGGGTTCAAGTCTGGGGAATTAGCGGGCCAGGATAGTACTTGGAAGTCTTGGCCATGCTCTTCCAACCAATGTCGGACATTTCTAGCCATGTGACATGTGGCATTGTCTTGCTGGAAGATCCCATCCGCCCCAGAGAAGATAATCAGCATGAAGGGGTGTATGTGATCTGCAGGGATGGATTCATAGCCAAATCGATTGAGAGTGCCTTCCAGGTGTATGAGTGGGCCCAGAGAATGCCACGAAAACGTGACACCCTTCATGAGCTACGTGCTGCCACTGTCGAAAGTGGATAATAATGTGACTCGACTGTGTATATTGTGATTATCCATTTCTTTCTCCTGTTATATCATCTAAACGAGCACAGTACGACCTGGCCTTCATTTTGTCCATTCTGCTTTTCACTCCCTGCCCTCTCTCTGGATTTTACACCTTGCAGTTGCGTGACCGTCAGCTATTAAAAATACTTGAGTAGAGGAATGACCACTACAGGGGGTCTGTAGAAGGAAGCTACCCGACTGATCATCATGTATTGCTGAAGGCGGAGCTACCTTGTATTTCTTGCAGTTTTGCTCATTTCCATTGATCTACAGTTCATTTCACATAAGTCATTATTACGATGGTATCAAAATAAATGCATTTTACATGTTTTGTTATCCCAACTAGGCATCTGTGCACACGTGTGCTCTAAAAGCGTGGTTCTGATGCCGACTGAGCATTACAATTGGAGGGATTGGCATAAATGCCTCTACTATACAGAACCAGTGAGAGTTCAGTTAACAATAACACCAACACAGTTAACAAGTAACTCCAGTGCAGCAAATACCTAACATGTATATGTAGTGTATGTGTTCAGTCACTCACACAGTGGTGCACTATGCTATTTTAACTTCTTAGCAGTGCTATTTTCTACTCTTTAGTATGAAACATTCCCCAAAACTGTCCAATCACAGTGCCCCAACATTCATTCGTTCAATCAGTCAATCAAGGCACATTTGCTGTCCCTCTCCTCTCCAATCAGATTGCCTCGTTAGTGGTGTATGAGGGATTCCTGAGCCCCTCCCCATCCAAAGTCCCGCCCTTCTTGCAAGATTTCCGCCTCCACAGTAACAGCACAGTCAGCGAGAGTAGTACCAGGAAGCCAATGCACCCCGCTATAATCCCTGAGCTGAGGGCAGCCTGGCTGGTCTGTTGTGGCTCAAAGCGAGCACATGACCTTTCGTTCTTCACACTGGCACCAGCACTATTAATTGCGACTACACACACCTGAGACCCAGCCTTCAGTCCCTGGATCGTTCCGTTCCGGGAAAACTCCGGAAAAAACCTATGACCGCCATCTTCCGCTACCACCTTGTAGTCCGTTACGGTAGAGAGTGGGGCACACCAGTGGACCTCCACTTCACCAGACGCCCCCTCCTTTACCGCCTGCAGCTGAGGAGGTTCAGGGATCTCTTCCGGGCCCGTAAGCCCGGGACAGTAACACTTGGTCTGGGCAGAGAGCACAGAGCATGGAACATCCTGCACCACACACAGGTCATAGTCACATTGCTGGGGGGTGAATCTGGCAGTGGTTAACCGAGGGAGTCCAGAGTTATGTGAAGGCTTCGGGGTTTCATCTTCATAGTCATCGTAATCACCTCCGACGTAGATGATGCGGGTTTTTGTTACCGGAGGTTGGGACGCTAAAGGTTTCACGGAGGCCGCCCACAAGAAGTCCACCGTGAAGGCCATCAGGAACAGTGTGAAGTTTGACACCATGATCATCTTGAATCTGTAAAACACATGAAAAGTTAGCTGAGAGGTTTTTATGTACACTTATAACACTCTGTGTGTTTCGGTTAATGTGCCTCTGGGACTGGTTATGTAGATGACCTCTATTCTGGTTGACTAGCAAGACAGATGAGGCACATCATGTTCAAGCAGAAGCCTGGGCTGAGATGTACAGAACAAACAGCTCAGGCTGAAATCTTCTGGGATGCCCGAAAACATCAACTTCATCCACTCCTTTTACTTGGAAGGCGGCAATGATGAATTTCCTTCCTGACAGCCATGAGCAGCACAACACTGAATCATTTTTTCCTTGCTTATGTCACATGTGCGGCCGAACATTAAACTTGAATCGTTCGCATGTGTCACAATGTCAAACCTACCCAGCAAGTTTCACTCTTAAGTTTCTTTCCTGTAGGTTGATTCCTTCTGGGTGCAGCTATTTTTCCGATGATGACTGTAAGAGTTTTACAGGCAGTGACACTGACAGCTACACAATAACAAACACTTTCAACACTGAGCTACCACACTCTAAAAAATGAAATGTTGGATTTACTCAAAAATGTTATGTCAACCGGTCCCACGCAACTGTGTTAAGTACCTTTTAAGATATTTGATTGAGTAAAGCATACATATCGGAAACACACTAAAGTGAGTTGACTAAGTGCTTTTTAACTGGATTTAATAAAAAATCTCATGCCAAGTGGTTCCATGCAGTTGTGTTAAGTAGCTTTTAAGATGCTCTTTTGAGTAACATGTACTCATACTCCGTTTTGACTGGACAGATAATTTTTATGTATTAATCATATTCAACTTTATGTGGTTATGTTCCACTAATTAAAGTAGGAAAAGTTCATTTTAAGTTAGTTCTATGTTATTTTCGTAGGTTTCTACTGTGCTACTGAGCTGCCATAGAATTATACTCAGCAGTAGGGTGCATGGTAACTTGCACTAACAGCCAACATCAATGTGGCTAAGCAGTTAACTGTGGAACATAGAAAGTAGCATACACAGTGGAAGGCAGGCCAGGGGAAGAGACAGCACAAAGACGGTGAGTAAAAAAAGTAAAACAATATGCAAATACATGATGACAAGAGCCAATGGGAAAGACAGTTCTACTTAGCAATATTATACTCGCGTTTAAAGCGAGCTAGTTATGTTGGTTTTAATCTGTGGTATTTTGTAGCCTTGAAATCTCATATTATTATTTTAATGCAATGAAACGTGCTTATTTTTTACTGTGAAAATTAAATAGTAAAAGTAATTTCGCCATAAAACAATTATGTAATGCAAACAATACCAGTGTTTCATTTCTTGTGCATTTACGCTATGTGAAGCACAGATTTTTTTTTTTTTAATTTTATGATCCTTTTGATCTCGTTCTTCTTGACAGTCATTTTGCCAACACGAAGGAAAAAAAGAAAAAAAAAAGTCATATGAATCAAAAAAACCACATTAGCCAGAGTACGGCCCAACCTTCCTCTTATCCCAGGCTTTCTACGTTGAAGTTGACGCAAATGGAAATAAATGTAGTTCCACATAATACACTTTGTTTGGTCAGACTGAACAGAAGAGTGTGACAGCAGGATTCCATCAAATTCTGAGCCCCCCTAATGAGCTTAATGTTGGCAGCAGTAACGGAACAAACTGGAATCAGCCAGAAATGAATAACGGAAACCTGAAAAATGCTGACAAAAAATTACATTCAAGGTAAATATTGAAAAAGCTGAGCTGAACCTGATACTGCGACAGTTTAATGGCCCAAAGCAGTGCTATTTATTTATGGTGGAAGGAAATAGCCAATATTAAAACATGTTTTTATTTTTATTGTGGGGGACATAACAGCTGCAATGACCTACTGCTGTGTGCACGTTCGTTTCGTGTCTGAAACTGAATCACAGCCATGGCTATTATTTTTTTTCCCTGCCCACTGGTGCGCAGTCATGTAATCAAAACTTAAAAGAAGTCTGACGAGGGCATTCTGACGGCAGACAATGACGGTGTGGGTACTCGGGTGAGTTGCCAGGGGGCCACTTACTGTGAGCTAATGAATAAGCTCTCAAATACAATAAGCACGACAACATGTAGACAAGCCTCAAGTTGTGCAGCTCCGGTTTGTTAAGGTAGCACTTACATTCAGACACCTGCTGGGGTGTTAGTGTGTAACTGAGCACTATTTAAGGTGGAATAGAAGTTCCAGTAGAAAGTTAACATCAGCCTTTTTTTTGTGATCAACTTTTTATTTGCTTTTCACACTTTAAACAGCAGGGGTGGGGAGGGATAGGGGAGGGGTGGGGAGGGATAGGGGAGGGGTAGTTGACGAGTACATACAGTAGTATGGACATAGATAATATTCAAATCACATATTACAAAATGAATAAACACATCAGCTTTGAAAGATGGTTCAGTTCTGCATGTCGGCGTGGCTCTGGCTAGCACAGCAGACGACAGCGCACTACGGTTTATTACTATTAATGGTATTATTCCATATGTATGTAAATTATGTGAAGATGAACAGCAGCAGCAAGAACCAAGAAAATCAAAGCATGAAAAAAGTTGGTTGGGGAGGATTAAGAGACACCTGAGCAGGTGAGCAGTGAAAAGTTGATAGGACGGAAAAGTTACATGACTAACGTTAGCATCGTTTATAGCATGCTGACCGTCCGTACTGCCATTTAATACAGCAAACTTTCATCAGCTTGCATTTTGTCACCACGTAGCATCATATATCGTCACCGTCCAATGAAAACCATGTATCTCCAATTTTGTTGATTTTCACTTTTATGCATGATTTGAACATAGCAGCTGCTGTTTACACTGTGTGAAAATGTCATGATGAATGGACCAACAGAAATGGGCCAAAACTGCTCCGGTAAAAGTCTGGTTCCATTGACTTACATTAAAATGAAATCAGGTTTTTGCCCTCTCCTGTAAAGTTGCATTTTGGAGATACTTGTTTTTCTTTGGACAGTGACGATATACAAGTCTGTGATTTGTCTAGGCTTTCTTGATGGTTTAAGGATCTCTTTCCATTACAGGATCTCATTTTCTACTAATTTCAGTCATGTAAGTAAGGGCTCCTTATTGGATCTTGGGTACAGCTCTATGAAGAAAGACTTGGCACCAAGCCTTTTAGTTATGAGCGCTATGTGAAGGCTCCTCAACAATGTTTTTTTCCAGGAGCTGTACGTCCAAGCCAAGAACCATTGACGAGCCTTTGGTTATAAGGGTGCCATCGGCACTGTGTTGGAAAACAGGTTGGAATGACTTTTATTCAGTTCTACCATCATTAAATCAAGTACAGATTCTTTTGATAGTCTGAGCCGCTTGGATGAACAGTGGGATTAGAATCCATCACCACATAGTAACTGTGGGTCAATTCATCCCAACTTAAACCAGGTCAAGCCCTATTCAGTTGCAACCCGTCTACAGTCAAAAGCAATGCTGGAAAGCAACCCAGTGTGCTCTGGGTGGTAATATTTCCTTCAGCGTTGACCATAGAGTTGGAGCTTTCTGTTCCCATCGATGGAAAGGCACACACACAGTAAACACTGGAGTCTATTCTTACTCCCTGCAGCACTCTGGCCAGCTACTCGGGACATACTTCATCCCTGAACCCCTTCTGGCTCTGAGCCACAGCTGTTTCTGTGGGAACCTGGCTATACACCAGGTCCACATGGGGGGAACGATCTACTGGTTTGTGTTGAAAAGCTTCAAATCTATTCATTAATATGATCAATGGCCTACGAGGAGGCTATAGTGGATGTAGTGGTGATGGTACTACTGTGTATATGTATGTTGTCTGACAGATGGGAAACTTGAAGCCTAACTAACAGAATAAAAGTAAAAATTTTACACCTCTTTCATGCCCTTATTCTCTGTTATGCTGCTGCCACAGCAACCTGTCGCTGTACCAGCAGGATAGGACTGAGAAAACCGTGCACGTACCTGTAGAAAATCATTTGTAGCAAGTTTCTGATGTGTGGTCCCCTCGAGCGCCAGCAACCTTCCCAGCAGATGTCTTGTGCTCGTGTCTTCGTTTTCTCTGAGGCGCACCCGTCTTTCACCTTCCTCTTTTCTTCCCACTGAAAAGTGTCCCCACCCTCTTTACAGCCCCATCCTCCTCACTGCATGCCTGACTCCCTGCTACTGCTCTCTCTCTCTCTCTCTCTCTCTCTCTCTCTCTCCCTTTTCATGTCCCCGCATCTAACCCCCCGTTTTTCTTCCTCCCTCTTTCTCATTCTCCTTCCCTTTCTGTTATTGGCAGCATGGGGGTGAGCAGTTTGGGCTTGCTTGTTCTCTCATGTTAATTTCTTTTAGTCGTGAAGACAGGTCCCAACACATTAGAAACTGTGTAAGTGTGTTTGTTTTCATGCATATTTGGGACTAAAAAGTCCTCACTTTGCTGGAAAACCATAGACAAACAAGCTACAGGACCATCTAACTGGCCCTTACTTTGTGAAGCTTTTACAAGAACTGAATTGAGGTTATGATTCAGGTTCGGATTCAGGATTTAGCTTGGAAAAGGACCACTTCCTACTTTTGATGGCGGGAACCTGTAGCTCATGAAGGAAGTCACGTTTTCATGGCATTCTCTGGGTCCACTCATCCACGTAGAAGGCTCACTCAACCGATTGGGATATGAATCCGTGCTTTCACATCACATACATGCTGATTGTCCTCCCTGTGGCGGATATGATCTTCCAGGAAGACAATGTGACACGTCACACAGCTAGAAATGTCCGACTCTGGTTGGAAGAGCATGACCATGCATGACCAGCCTCTGTGGGACCACCTTAATTTACAGAAATCCTTCAAAATCACTTAGAATAAAACCTCTTCGCATTACCTTATATGACAGCCCCAGGGAACCTTTATTTGTGTTATCCGTCTAATTGAGTTAGTCTTGTTCTTCTGGACCACCATATACTCCACAAAGTATGTCTTATGAATACCTTCCCAAAGTCTAATAAACGTCTGCCGTGTTTCACCATACTCCTCTCCTCTCCATGTACAGTGGGTGGCAGTAATCTTGGGTAACGCTTCCGTAAGCATTTCTTAATCAAGTGTTTCTCAACCCTGGTCCTGGAGGCTCCCTGCCCTGCACATGTTAGTGGATTCCCTGCTTCCACACGTCCCCTTCAACTCTGAAAGGACTTGTTAATGAGCTGATAAGGTGAATCAGGTGTGTTGGAAGCATGGGAAGCACTAAAATGTGCAGGGCAGGTTGCCTCCAGGACTAGGGCTGAGAAACATGGTCCTAACCAAGCACAGGGCTGACATCTCTTACCTCACCCACACAAAACACTTTCAGAGTCAGGGAAACTTAGGGAGCTAAAAGCTAACCCAGGATAACCAAAGCTAGCAATCTAGACCACCAGGACCAGCATTGTGCCCTTTACCCATTTCCTTATTCACATATGGCTTTGTCCATCCGTCTGTCTGGACATCTGTTTGTCCGTTCCTTCAGACATTGCTTCATCTGTCTGTCTGTTTATCCACCTGTTTGTCCCCACATTCGTTAGTATGAGCGTCACATAAAAGCTGGATAATGATTTTAGTTCAGTAGGAGTGGCGGAGAAGGCTAAGAGTGTTGGACAGAGAGCTGTCAATCATGCTGCTCATTGGCCACACCCACACAGTTCTCACATAGATCTGATCAGCGGTGTTAGAGTCGTGTTTTATCATATTCACATGTTATATTTTTCATTCATGCCGGCCTGGATGTTTAATATGGTGCTCAGGTTATGTATCATACCAACGTTTTTACCATTTGCGGGTGTTTTTCCTGCGACAACAATAAAAACATTTTCGCCTACCATTTAGGAGATACATGTTTTTCAACGGACAGTGACGATATATGAACTGTTCTACTTAATTGATTCAAACTACATTAAAAAAATATATATATTTAAATTGAAACAAAACTTTTCTGTTTTCTGTTTTCTATCTATACGAATTATGTTATGATCTACCTAAACCTAAAACATTAGTTTAGACAGCAAAAAGCTAAATATATACGAAATCATAATTTCTAGTGTACTTTTCATTGAATGTACCCTTAAAAAAGCAGCTTTCCCAAACCCTAATCCCTAAATTCATCATTATAATGTCATTTATATATACATGTGGGACCTTATAATTACATGTAGATACTCACATGTATGACCTGACATCCTGACAATGTAGAAAAACTGAATGCTGTATGTGTGCGTGGGTGTAATAAGGGATTTTTTAAAGGCCAGCCCCTGATCATGAACCACATAATTACTCATTCCAGGGCTAGCTTTAGTTATTTGTGCTCAGCAGGGCACAGAGAGCGAGAGAGTACATGTTTATTTCCACAGACTCCCATAGTGACGTTCCCATGGACAAGGCTGGGATACTGTCAGAAACCAACGTCATTTTCACACATGGTACAAGCAGAAAATCTTATGATTTGCATGAATATAAGACTTGTGTCAGTACCTGCCCTGGAAGTAAGAGCTTCACTCACCTGCATGTTACTCAGAACGTCTGACACTCCCTGACTACTGCCACACATTGTTTTGGAAATGCTTGACTACGAAGATAATAGCCTCTACGCATGTCTGCCAGGATTTGGGTTGAAAGAGACACAGCCTCACTTTTATTTCCAGGCAGCAGCATTGCCTGGGCATGCACCAATCTAGAGCGGCCCTTCCAGCAAAGAGGAAGCACAGCAAGAGCAGCAGATCAAATAAACAAAGGCATGTGACATAAACAGTCCGACTGCTGTGGGGCAAGTTTTCTTTTGTTGTGCAACCAATCAGTTGTGTTTTTAATATACAGGATCCAGATGTTAAGATGTTGGAGCTCAGAATAACTCATTTCAGCCTCATATTAGGTCCTCCGTTTGTTAAAGAGGCTAAAATAGCCGAGATATCTCAGTTCATCTTCATAATTTCACACCAAAGCTAAAGCAAGTGTATGTAAGTGATGCCAAGTTTCAATTCAAGTCTCAGTTTACATAAGAACACAAGCACAGAACCTTTGCAGAACTTGAATCGCTGCAACCCCAAAAACGGTGGATAAAGCTGCGTAACAATGTTTTAAAATACTTAAATAACATTAAATAACCTTATAATGATTATACATTACTGTAAGAGACATTATAGTAATAATAATGATAACAAGGCAAGATTTATTTATATGCGCCTTTTACAACAGATGTTGTCACAAAGCAGCTTTACAAAGAATCTGGTGTCCGAGCTCCCAGTGAGCAAGCCAAGGGCGACAGAGGCAAGGAAAAACTCCCTCAGTTCAAAAGGAAGAAACCTCGAGAGGAACCAAGACTCAAAAGTGGAACCCATCCTCCTCGGGTCAACACCAGATAACAAGACAAGCAAAGGAGCGTTCAGTGTTTGTAAGGTAGAGGAATAAATGTCTGATTGGTCTGTAATTAAGTAGTTGGGTCATGGGATGGGTCAACAGGACGCAGGCCAAGCTTCCACAGTGCAGGACAGCCAGGAGCTCCGTGGTGGTTAAAGGCAAGCAGTGGCACCCAGTCAAAGCAGATGTAGCAACAGCATCAGACCGCACAGGATGGGCAGCAGTTCAGCTCAGGCAAAGAGAACAGACAGATTGAATGTTCAACAAACTAATTGGTTATACATAACTGCTAAAGCAACTGCCAATACAGCTTATAGCCAGACAAGGTAATTCACAAACTGTATGTACAGACTTCTCAAAACTTGTTATTACGAAGTTTGAATGGGTGGCTAATTAGCTCACTGAAGCTAACCTAGCTAATATACAGGTTGAAATACGTTTTTTTCACATAACCTTTGGGGCATGCCAAGAGATCCCACCCCACCACAAGTGTCATTACCTTTATTAGAGCTGGTGAGCAACCACAACCTCTAAACAAGGTACTGGAGGCTCCTGGTAGATCTTGAACCCCAACAAATGTTCCCTGGACACAATATATACTTGACTCTACAGGGGTTGGACAATGAAACTGAAACACCTGTCATTTTAGTGTGGGAGGTTTCATGGCTAAATTGGACCAGCCTGGTGGCCAATCTTCATTAATTGCACATTGCACCAGTAAGAGCAGAGTGTGAAGGTTCAATTAGCAGGTAAGAGCACAGTTTTACAGTTTTGCTCAAAATATTGCAATGCACACAACATTATGGGTGACATACCAGAGTTCAAAAGAGGACAAATTGTTGGTGCACGTCTTGCTGGCGCATCTGTGACCAAGACAGCAAGTCTTTGTGATGTATCAAGAGCCACGGTATCCAGGGTAATGTCAGCATACCACCAAGAAGGACGAACCACGTCCAACAGGATTAACTGTGGACGCAAGAGGAAGCTGTTTGAAAGGGATGTTCGGGTGCTAACCCGGATTGTATCCAAAAAAGGACTTGTATATGTCATTCCCAAGACGAACTGACGCTGTATTGGCCGCAAAAGGAGGAGGAGGCCCTACACCATACTAATAAATGATTGTGGTCTAAAACCAGGTGTTTCAGTTTCATTTTCCAACCCCTGTATATATCAAGGTAGTATACTCAAGCTATATAGGCCAATTTGTGACTCATATGTCTTCTCTTTAAGAACACCTCAACCCTTTTTGGAGGGGTTAAAGTCTTCATTAGGTAGCTCAGACCCCCCCCCCCCCGACCCCCTGTGATCTATACCTAGATGACCTTTGTCCCAATCACAAGCCTGAGTCAGAACAGTGTGTGTGAGTCACGCTGTTAGGGGAGAAAATGTGTCAGACATATGGGATTAACCGAAGCGGGTGAAACACACAGGGGTGAGTGTGTGTGAGATCAGAAAGACAAAACACGCGTCTTCATTGTCTGAACATGGACACGAGCACGTACCAACCTCTAGTGCTTGTGCGTCTACCTTTTAAAGTCCTTGCCTCCATCTCTTTCTCTCACACTCACTCGTTCACACTTTTGTAAGCACACAGTTTCAGTGGCATGTTTATGGGTTATGAGTTACCACAGGCACAGCAGCATGTGAGTTATTGTGTTTCCATGATGGGTTCATCCAGGGTATCAAAGAACTTGTTTCTCTGTGCAAGCATCCATGTTCTCATTAGACCATTATAAAGAGCTTTACTTTGCATATGGCTACACAGTATTTGGTATGACGCTGCCTTACTTGTCATGTTTGGTATATGTGAGGCAGGTTTGGCATGAGGTTCATTTTTAAGGCTTTAAGCTTCAAACACAGTTTGATTTCTTTGTGCTAACATCCTCTATGTTTGCGTTTGCCTTTTATTAGGCTCTGCCCCAAAGGTGGTTCTCTTGATGGAACATGCCCCAGTTATAGCCTTATCTTCAGCAGATCCATTGAAAACAATGGAATATCCGGACTGCCAACATGTAAATGCAGACTAGGCTCAGACTAAGTGGAGGTTTTCATAATGATAAAACACTACTGACATCACAGTTTAGTCCAAGACTAAGATTAACCTGTCCCATAATCTTGGAATAGATGCTCTTTTATTTAAAACATATTGTGTATATTTGTTTTTAGTTTAATTTTAATTTCTCAGTTGACTAAAGTTGGATTGACTGGTTCCCCATTGCTGGGATTAAGTCCCAGCAGTGGAGCCACCAAGTATCAGACTAGTCGTTCAAGTGTGTCCAACAGATGCTTAATCAGACTGAGATCGGGGGAATTTGGAGGCCAGGGCAGCACCAGCAACAGGGCTTGAACTGTTTTGTGTTTCTCAGACCCTATAAGGACGATGTGTGCAGTGTGGCAAGGAGCTTTGACTTGCTGAAAGCGGTTACTGCCACCAGGAGTACTACAAGGCCAAGTGTGCATGATCCATAACACTGTCTAGGTAAAAGGCATGTGTTACATTGACATCCACATGGATCTCTGAACCCAGAGTATCCCAGGGGAACATTGCCCAGAGCATCGCACTCCCTCCACCATCTTATCTACTTCCCACAGCACATCCTTGTGCTATCACTTCCCCAAGTGCATGAAAATGAGATACATCAGACCAGGCACACTTTTTCCATTACTCCAAGACCCATTTCTGATGCTTGCATGCCCTTTGTAGGCACTTTAGTCAGCAGACAGTATAACACTAGTATTAGCATGGAGTCTATGCTATGTACCTCCATACACCACGGGGCGTTATGCACTGTGCCGTGGCACATTCCTCCTATAACGATTATTAAATATTTTGGTGATTTGTGGTCCATTTGCCCTTCTGTTGGGTTGGACCACATGGGACAGCCTTTACTGACCTTGCTCATCAGCAAGCCTTGGGCTCCCAACACCCTGTCACTGGTCTGTGGTTTTTCCCACCTCTGTCCACTTCTGATAGGTACTCACCACTGCAGACTAGGAGCAACCATACGCCTTGATCTTTTGAACATGCTCTGATCCATGTATCTGGCCTGCACAATTTGGCCTTTGTCAAAGTGGTTTAGGTCTTTGTGCCTGCCCATTTCTCCCACTTTAAAGATGCTGAGAGCTCACTGTTTGCTTACCGTCTAATATTTTCCAGAACCCAACGTGGGTCGTTGGTAAAAAAAAAAAAAATTCTGTGAGTGATCATGATGTTTTAACTCATCTGTTTACACAGTACAGCTTCCCTCAAAAGGGCAAACCACTTACAATATCTGAGGCATTGTGATAATACTGTATGATATGTATAAAAAAGTATTTCTCTAATTATTGCATTTCTCCTTTTATGTCCCTGTTTTATTCTTTAGCCAAACCATAGTGAAATCATTGTAATGTACTGTGGCTTATTGCTTAACGTTATGAGACTGCAGTAGTAGACTATGGTTGCTGGGCCTGGCCGAGGATGAGACGCAGAATGGAAGCAGTGAAAGAGCTGCCATAGATAGACACAGCACATGGAGAACTCTGACATTACTAGAACACTGACAAACCCAGGAGATTCTATCCGACCCCGGAGACCTTCATGTTAGAACATGCCTGAGAATACGTGTCTTCCCCTACACCCTCAGACTGAGACATGCGGGCGCTCACACACAAAAGACGCCTGCTCTGTCTCTTTTCACCCCGTCTCCCTCCTCATGTGTATTACATAATGTCTCGCTCCATCAGCCCCTCCGTCTCTCTTTCCCTCTCTCAGCTCGTTTCCTTCTCTCATAGGATTAAAAGAATCTGAGCAGCAGGAAATAAGGCGACCACCTCCTGACCTTTCCACCTTTCCCTTACTCACACACTCTGGAGACTCTATTTTAAGGATGAGAAAGAAAAATGAAAGTATAACTATTAATCTGAAAACTATTTTGACTGTGATCTTTGCGTGCACTAATGTGCAAAAGTTAGAGACCACCCTTTCGTTTATATAAGCGCCATTAATAACAAGTTATATATGAATCAATATTTCATTTCTCTAATCCTAACAGCACTGCCACCCTTTCATCATTCCAATAGAACGCTTTAGAACGTTGGATTAGTGGTTTACTCATGCTAAACCGATATTACTCAATCTAAGAACCTCTGGTTCCGAACAATTCTGTGACAAGTAAGTTTCTTTAGAACTCAGCTTTAGAACGCGGGATTAGCAGTGTACTCATGCTAAACCAATATTACTCAATCTAAGAACCTCTGGTTCCGAACAATTCTGTGACTAGTAAGTTTCTTTAGAACTCAGTTTTAGAATGCTGTCTTAGCAGTGATCAATTCCTGTGACCTCTTTGGCGTGACTGGAATTAAATTACATTACAGTTTTTCCTATTCCCACAGCTGACTTGCCTCCCTCTATATACAGTAACAGTTATATGAAGGTGATGATGAACAGTCCAGATATGACTGACTCTTAGTGTAAGCCTGGGATTCATGTGATCTGACTTCATCAATTGCCTTCCTAAAACATGACTCAGTCGATCTGCATTTCTTACCCCGTGTTAAAATGTAGCTGTATACAATTAACTGCTCAGCCTTACTCATTAAGACCACAGGGTAGTTTTATTGCACCGTGTGTGAGTGATTATGATGCAGCCTGACCATGAGAGTTCAACCAATTACAGTAAGGGGACATATTATAGCCCTTTTTCAGAAGTTAGTTCAGAAGGCTCCATGGAGTCTTAATGAAATGTGTGAAAATATGTGAAAATCTCTGGTCAAAATCCCATAGGTACAATGCAGGACGGCTGCTTTCTCCCCCTGTCTACAAAGCCCTGTGCGGGACGGTCAGTTTGACCGCTTGCTCCTTGATATGATAATGAACCACTGTTCACCCCCCCAACCCGACACATATGTTTACACTAAACATTATTGGGATTCTGCATGCCAAAAACATTTCTACAGCTTTACATCTGCTTGAATGTATATCCTCAGCTGTTGGCGTGGCCTCATGCTCATCGTCATTCATATCAATCCTAACCAAAAAAAGGAATATGAGCACAAAAATGTTAGAACGTTACATGATGCAGAGCTGCTGCCCATCCTGTGCGCTCATCTACTTTGACTGGGTGCCACTGCCTGCCTGCATTGCTGACCAGTTTACCTACCTTGGAGCTTCTTCCTGTCCTATACGGTGAGGAAGCTTCGGCTGCATCCCGTGGACCCATCCATGTTCTGAGAGAGTTTTTCCTTGGCACTGTCATTCTTGGGTTGCTCCCCGGATTTTCTATAAAGCTGCTTTATGACAATATCTGTTGTAAAATACGCTATATAAATGAATTTGACTTGACTCGACAGTGGACAGCCTTGTTTTGTGGAAAGGTCAAGTGTACATGAAATTCATTACTTAAAAACGATGTAATTAATTATGTAATTATTTTTATTATTGAATGTATATTGCATATACTTTGCAAAGAGTTTGTAAATGAGTATATACACTTTGTAAATGAAATCCATATATAAGCTGGGGACTTTAATTGTAGGTTAGAATTATTTGAATGTCAAAAACATTTCTTATTATGAATTTTCCAGACATCAGAAAACAGGAAGGTTTTTATATTGTACATGTATATTAACTGTTTTTCAGTTAATATACATGTAATAGACTGGATTTTTTCAAATACAGCAGTTGCCACCATTCTTTAACCCATAAGAGCCCAGATCCATAACCGTAACCCTTTAACGTCCTGCTCCACCGTTTGGTAGAGCATATTATGAGTCATCGTATTTTAATAAAGAAGGGGTTGAAGTTAACTGCTAACTGCTATGCTAAGCTAATGTAATTAAGACTGACTATGTCCTTTATCGTTATCGCCCTAAACAAACAAGCAAACAAACAAACAGAGATCGAAAATAACGTCAAAATACCAGTAACATATGTCTCAACACCCATTTCGTAACTTGTATTCCATCATTGTGTTCTAGGTATGGGGTCATAATGGGTTCTGCGTACTAGAGAACATGTTATCAGAGCATCAGAACTGTTAAATGGGTTTTTTACAGACATTATAGATACAAAAAACAAGCTTTTAAATGAGCTTGGTTGGGTCTCATGCACTAACCAAGCACATCAGCCATTTAGAGGTCACATGATCACAGATGCACAAACTGTCATGTGACTGGATCCAGCATGTTCAGTATAGGTCACTTAGGGACTCCATGAGTTGAAGTGAAGGATAAAGAACTTTCCAGGCTTTTTAAGGGCTTGTGCCACATACAGCACTGTGGGCTCTTAAGCTGCTATTCTTTAAAGAGGACTCTGTATATCTTTGCCATATGGCGTATTGCCTGCTCATTGCTGGAAACATATATACCATAGGTAAACCTATATACCATAAAAATCTTATTTATTTATTTAGTTAGTTAGTTTTTTTAGAGTTNTAAAGGAACATCGCTTGATCCAAAGTATGCGCCATTCATAGAAGCAAATGCAAAAATAAAAACCGCTAAATGCCAATTAAGTGGAAACAGATGCCACCACTTCCTCTTTACCCCAAAAACCAAATGTCAGGCACAGGACTGAAGCCTGCAATGCATTTTAGTATCCTTATATAGTTATTACTGGACCATAACACTTTGAAGTCTCAGTTGTTGATGCTAATAACACAGTTATAGTCGTTATTTTGTTCTTGCATCTCATAAAACAAACAGAGAAATTCTATTGTAAACAGAGATCCTAAACTTTTTAATACCTAACACATTTGTGTGTGTAAGTAGTCGGGAGATATTTAAGATTTAAAGACTGACTATTTTAAATGAAGGACGGAAACATGGTTACAGTTTCAACACACTGTTGACTTCCCAGTCCATATATAGAAACTAAGCCCATCGTTCTCAACACTCCGCCCACTCACACTGAAGTGCCATTTCAGCCAGGAATGAATAAATTTACTTTATAACTAATTAAACTTTATTTGAAATCAAGGTTCCATACCCAGCAGATCTCAGCAACCCAGCACTCCGCCTCTCCTGAGTCTTGACATCTGTGGATCACTGTCCCACTTGTCAATGGACTCTATTTAAGCCATATCGTCACTAATCTCCCATTGCCTTTTGCCACTTGACCAAGTGCTTTCAGGAAAACTAGACTGACAAAATGACAAATTATAAGTCTGCTATGTGACATGACAGACAGAAGGAGGCAATCTTGATATACATGTTATGATATACACAGTCGCTACACAGTCACATGGGTAACACAAAAGCCTGTGGCTGATCACTAGGCTGAGCTTAGCTTGAACAACAAAAGTTTGATTCACGCCGGACAGGTACAAAACGATACACGCTAAGGCATATACGTGGAAATACAGGTAGCCAATCGGAATGCATCTGGCTAAATCCTGACTATGTGGCCTGGTCAGTGCACTAAAGATATCAGACTCTCTGTCTATGTGTGTGCGGAGCGTTTGTTCTGAGGCTACACCTTCACAGACTTTCAGTGCAAAAGCTTGTACTTTCCCATGGACTTGTGTTGTTGTTGACTCTTTCCTGCTTTCCTCTTAGTTATGTACGTTATGTTTTCCATTATTATGTTCTGTTTCTGTTTGCCTTTAACACTAGCATTAGCATTTACTACAGATTCGGTTTTATAATAATCCTTGATATTTGTCTACATATTGCCATTAGCGTTAGCAATTAGCATTAGCATAATCTTTTTTGTTTAAGGCCTTTTTGTGTTTTGGTCTATCTTGTCAGTTTCTCTGTTACCTTTTCTTTGTTTTTCCTAACTCTGCTTAGTCTGCTTTTTTTGCCGGTGTCTTTTGGTATCATTGTTATTAGTCTTTATGCTATTGCTTCTGTTATTTTGCATACTTCCTTTATTTTGTTGATTTTGCACATAACATCTACACCCTATGACCATCAGCTCCACTGACCATATAGGACACTCTGTAGTTGTACAGTTCCAGACTGTAGTCCATCTGTTTCTCTGTGTACTGTATTACCCTGTTCTTCAATGGTCAGGACCACCACAGGACCACCACAGAGCAGGTGTTATGTAGGTGGTGGATCATTCTCAGCACTGCAGTGACACTGAAGTGGTGGTGTGTTAGTGTGTGTTGTGCTGGTGTGAGTGGATCAGACACAGCAGTGCTGCTGGAGTGTTTAAACACTGTGTCCACTCACTGTCCACTCTATTAGACACTCCTACCTTGCCGGTCCACCTTGTAGATGTACAGTCAGAGACGATAGCTCATCTGCTGCTGCACAGTGCAGTGTTGGTCATCCTCTAGTCCTTCATCAGTGGACGTGCCCCCAGGACGCTGTTGGCTGGATAGTTTGGGTTGGTGGATGATTCTCAGTTCAGCAGTGACACTGAAGCGTCCAGCAGCATCGCTGTGTCTGATCCACTCTGAATAACATATCTACACTTTTGAAGCATCAGTCAAATTATCCTATAATGCCATAAAAACGTTTCTGCAAACCAGACGTGTCTCTAGACTCAACATTAAATTGCTTTTGCAGCTCCAGATAATTCAGCCAAAAAAAAAAAGAAGTGCAGTGCTCGATTCAGCTAAAAAGTTCAGACCTGTCTTATGATGTCATTCAATTTGTTTCCTCATTCGTCTGACTGTGTGGGCTTCCCCCAGTGTAGGAGTCAGAAGGCGCATTACTGTGGCATTACGGACATCTCTAGGGGAGTGTGGGTGTGGGGAGAGCACTGGTTTAAATATACTTCCCTTTACAAACTGTGAGAAAAAGAAGTACATCTGGAAGTAATCTGCTTTCTTCCTCTCTTAATCTGAAATCACAGCACCCTCAAAATCCTGTTTATACAGATATCATGATAAATGATATTCCAGTGGTTCTCATCCCTAGGCCTGGAGGCCCACTGCCCTGCACATTGTAACATATATAGACATATATAGCCCTGTGATGGACTGGCAGCTTGCCCAGTGAGTGCTGGGATAGGCTCCAGCACCCCGCTACCCTGCCCCCACCGAGACCCAGAAGTACAAGTGGCAAGATATATAATTAAAACACAGCTGAAAACACTAATCAGACCTATCTGAAAACGTGTGGGCGTGGCTAATGAGCAGCTTGATTGACAACTCTTGGTCCAACACTCCTAGTCTGCTCTGCCACTCATAATGGACAAACAAACATGCAGATGGATAAATAGGGCTAGGTGGTTTAGCTTGCTAGCTTTTGGTTATGCTGGGTTTGCTTTAGCTCGTAAAGTCTTGTGATTGGCTAGAAAATGTTAGCCAAGATTAGGACTGCCCACTTTATACTGAGAGGAGAGAAATGTGGTGAAATAGAGCAAACACTTAGGAAGATACTCACAAGGCTTTAGTTATTGTGGCCCAGAGGAACAAGATAAAGGACCAGGGTTGACGAACACTGGGATATTCAATAGAGGAAAATAAAATACATAACTACAAAAACATGTACTGTAAAGTGGAAAATTAGTATGATTCTAGCCATGTGTCTTACATGATGTATTTCTGCCTGAGACACTATAAACACTGACACTGGAAAATACACTTGGTCTACTGTTAATACCCAGATGAAACTGGCCTTCTAGAACCCCTCCCGGACAGCAAAATTGTTCTGGCCCAAATCTGGTCCAATTTCCCCATTTTCATCTGGCCTACTTACTGCATGGACCACTCCAGATTGCATGATGTGGGCCACATACGCACCAGATCTGTTTTAGAACATGTTGGCCACATGCGTTTTTATGTATGTGGGCCGGTTTTGGCTGACAAGCAGGACTCTACCACCGCCAAACAGTTTGATTGACATGGGTCCGCAACAAGCACTTCCTGCGTGTTGGACCCACCCTTACCGTCAGAATTCACAGTTTGTAAAAGTGTTTCATGTCTTGTAAAATTGTTTTTGCTTTTGTAATTTTGTTTTCTTGAATGTATTTTTTTTTTTCGTTTGTGAATTTGTTTTTATTTTTGTAATTTTGTTTTCTGAAATGTTCATTTGTTTTGCACTTCTCGGTCCACCGTACTGTACGATGTGTAGTGAATATTGTCATACGGGACAAAGTCAGCCTACACGGGATGTAACATAGGGCACCTCAGGCTGGGTGCAATTATAATAGCGTTCTTCAATGTTTTAGTTTGTGAGTAATATCGATGATGCGGTTCTTTCAGTGTATTAATCAACACCTGCAGCCGTGTTTATATCTGCAGTGAAGAACAGGCTAGCCTAAATCGGTTTATACACCGGAATACTTCGTGTTATTACATACAGGTCTGTCTGTGTCTGAGTTTGATGCTTCTGTATACATAACCTCTACTATCCACTGAAGTCCCGGGTTTTTTCTTCTCCATCTCCCTGTATCTAGATTTATCTCTGGGTTTCTACGAACAGGTCTAGTGGAGCGGTGCTGCTCCCTGCTGGATCAAAGAGGACACCACACCAGCACACCTGCGGTCTGACTGTGATGGAAAATGGAAATTACGGCAGTCTGTCAAGTGTTGTTACTCCGTGAAATTCTCAAAAGGGACCGTAATCCTGTCATTTCCGCCCGGAGAGTCCTTTTTGTCTGTATGTTTGTTTGTTTGCCTCTGAATTGATGCTTTCCTGAATTCAAGTGAAAGTCCTTAACCTTCAAAGTAAATGGATGAAGTCGATAAAGGTGAATCCGTAAATGCCAGGCATCCCAAGAAACTGACTGAAGATGAAGTACCGACGGAAGTACCACGTTTGGCGGTACCAACGCTGGATATGACGGGCAGCTCAATCAAAGCAGCGCTGACTGTAAGTTTTACTGTAAATGTCCTACAGGGAAGAACGTCACGTGTCCCTCCCCCTCCATATCATAGCCCATAATGGCTACCCCAAACACTGCTTTAACATCCGTGCCCGCCCGATTGATCTCGTTTCCGTTTCACATGGTCCAGCACTGTACTGGAAGGAGCACATCAGGAGGACGGTCTCTCAAAACGCTTTAACACGGCAGGTGCGTTTACGGATTTGAAATGTTAAGCATCGTCTTGTTAATAGCACCTAGCATAGGACAGGACAGGCTGGATACAGATCCGAGAGATTACGCGTTAGTATAGGACAGACTGGTGTTCTGTACGTGCTTCTGCTAAACAGCCTATACCAAGGCTTACATCGATTACCGATGGTGATCGTTCATTTCACTGATGGCCAGGGTTTGACTTCTCTCCCGGCACATTGTTGATATTGTCGCTGTCTGTCAAGTTTGCGCATGCGTGCACCATACCTGACGATGCTCACGTCATCCTTCTTTTTTACTAAAGTATGTGAGAATGGATGCGACCGCAAAAGAATAGGTATTATCGGCCAATCCCAGCAGAGACGGGGGGATTACTAGCCAATTCCAGTGCTGGGAATCCTACTCGCCAATCCCAGCGAAGGCGGTGGATGTTCCAAGACAGTCCTAGCACAGGAGGAGGGAACTACTAACCAATCCAAGTAAAGTAGGGGGATGCTCCAAGACAGTCCTAGCACAGGAGGCGGGAACTACTAACTAGCCAGGCCCAACGAAGGAGGTGGATATTCCTAGGTAGTGTCACTACAGGAGACAGATTTTCCTAGACAATCCCAGGACAGGAGGGGGACATTACTAGGCAGCCCAAACATAGGTGGTGGGTACTAGCCAGTTCTAGCTGAAAATAAAGTATGCTATTAGGACAGCGGTAGCCAATCATAGTGCAGGAAGCAGGCTGGCATTAGCCAGTACCAGAACAGTAGGGCCATCTAACAAGCCATTCCCAGTGCAGGAGGACGCACGCGGTCAGCCAACCCCAGTGCAAGGAGGCGGGGTGTGCCGGATTACGGGTGGGGAAAAAAATTGCGTGGGAGCGAGGGAGGGGTTGGTGTCTGCTTTCTGATCCCGTGTGTAAATCCTATGCCGGTGGAATTTTTAAATCCGCTGCCCCGGCTCGCTATTGGTGCTGGAGGTGAGGTGGAGACCGGGAGGAGGGGGCTGCTGCATGGAGATTGTTTACTTTAAGTTTATGACGGAGGCTAGCAGAGAATCAGCTTCGGTGCGGCCAGGACCAGCGGGGGCTTTGTGCTGGAGAGCGGGCAAAAACGTTAAACTAATGAGAGAGGAGGAGCCCGTTCCCATTCGTCTGCGGATAAAGAGATGTGGAGCGGAGCTTCGGTCTGAGCTCTGCTCTGCCTCATCTAGTATAGGACTGGTTTGTGTTTGACCGGAGAGAGTTGTTGCTTCCCGCTGCACGTTCTGGCTTCAGGAGGGACCTTTCGTGCCAAGCACAGGGCTTAGACATGCGAACCGTTCTTTCCCATTGGCGCCCCGGTGCTGTTTAGGAACCCGGAGCACGTCAGGTTGGACTTTCTTGATATTTAAATCCTCTATAAACTCGCCACCCGGACAGAGTCTTTGTCCTTTGCTCTTCGTGTGCACGGAACCGGGGTCGGTTGCATATGCTGAAGAGACCCCTGGTGAATATACCAGCCTAGGTTTGAACGCGTAGGCTTCAGGAAAACGAGATGCATCCGACAAACAGCAGTAGCAACGGCGCCGAGAACAGCCAGGAATGCACCGGAGCGCCAGTGCCCGGAGAAGGGAGCGCAGAGAGTCGTGCGGAGGCGGTTTCCACGTCCGAGGCGCAGAGCCAGAGCCAGCTTCCCCCCGTGGAGCAACACACCGAGACGCGTGAACACGGAGATGAGACAGAGAGCAAAACGCAGCCGGATGACAGCGCGGTGCAGCTGATGCACGCCGCTGGGTCCGAAAAGGAGCGTGCAGCCACGCCACCGCCCCCCGTACCAACGACCGCACTGCCAGGACCCGCGTTCGTTCCACCCGAGGGCGGTTTCGGATGGCTGGTGGTGTTCGCTGCCACCTGGTGCAACGGCTCCATCTTTGGCATCCAGAACTCCTTCGGGATCCTGCACATGATGCTCGCCGAGGACCACCAAGATCCCAACGACCAGACGTCCCAGTTTAAAGTGGGTGAGTAGCTGGTTTGACCCTCACACCTGTTGATCAGGAAGGCACAACGTTATGAGATACGCTAAACTGTCACACAAGTACAAGCCATCAGTGAACCATAAGCTGAAAATCAGCGCTACTGGTGATACGTTTAAGACGCCAAGTCTGCTGGTAGTGATCCAGAATCGTTGTACAGCATATGTACATTTGCGTGGTGGCATATTGCTGATGTTGGACGTGTGCCCTTACTTTGACGTGCGTGTTTAATAATAGAGTGGAGAGTTCATCCTGAGTTGCACTAGCTGTAATCTAGGCAGAGTAATCTCCACTCTGTTTGACAGAGTGATAGAGGGAGTGCAAGTCAGCCAGAGTGAAGAAGCATACTTGCTTGACTTTAATCTGAATTATGAGTGCACAGAGAATTCAAGCTGCTGTTTAAAGAACCATCTCTAAAAATGTTTTTATTTATTTATTTAATGTAACCTAAACATCTACTATTTGGTAATTACTGTGCATTGTACTGTAACTACTATGCATCTTATATGCAAGTCATTTGTAGATTGAGGAATTGTGGGCACACATTGGATTAAGGGGTTAAACCCAGTGAACTAGCCAAGGATCTTAGAGTATAATGGCAGGTGCAGAGGCCATGGATGACAGCAAAGGAGGCATGAGAGAAATAGGAAAAGGACTGGTTGTGTGCATATGTCAAGGTTAACAGCTCTCCTCTGATTGCAGGATGCTTTTCATCAGATGACCTGCATGGTGTGCATGATTTTGAAGGGTTACTTAAGTGTTTTGTTATATAAAAACTCTCCCTCTCTCTCTCTCTCTCTCTCTCTCTCTCTCTCTCTCTGTGTCTCTCTCTCTCTCTGATATATTTGTTTTGAGAGCTCTCAGTTTGTGAGCATCCTAGCTGAAGGTAGAGGGAGCGCAAAAGTGGGTGTGTTTGTTAATTGTAACAGACCAAGGGACTCGTTGTAACAGTGCCTGGTGAATTGATGCAAACAAAATTAATAGAATTCCATACAATTCTTTGCATATTTAAAAGTATGCATTGAAAATAGGATTCAAGAATTTTTTTTTTTGTTTAAACATGATATCTATAGTATATTTTAATCAGTGTGTCATAAAAAGGTTACATTGAACTGTTTAGAATTACTTTGAGGGCAATACTGCGTAATACTGACTTTTCAAATTGTGTACTTGGTGTGGCTTAGTTGTTATAGTGTGTAGAGGCTGCATTTTTGGATGTTTGGGGTTTGACTCAAAATGGGACCATAGTTCACACAACAGGGGGTGATTAAATTGTATTCATTAGTTTATTAATGTTTGCTTTTGTGACATCACAAAACATGTCACCAAAAACACGATGTTGTCATACACGGATTGGGACGTTCAGAACAGTGTTTGCTTATTACATAAAAAGCGAGCGGTAGTTTCCATGAAAGGGGCGGCGCCTCAAAATAATATTAAAAGAATATAAACACTGACAATGACAAAAATCACTTTCTTGGTACAAAAGTTGGTTCTTGAATCTTAAGAAATGTTTGTCAGATTTCTGTGATGTCACTGTGGCAAAAAAATGTTTTACTTGTACCCTTTGAACTTCGTGAAGCAAGCAGGCAGGTGCTTCAGCATGTGTAGCTTGTGTGTTTTTAAACTTTTCTCTGTTCCTTCAGAGAAGTTATCGTCCATGGTAATCGACTGTGTGACACGGTTATGGTAGATTGAGGTTCGAAGACTGTAGAGTATTCCTGCGATGGTCTGGAATCTCACGGCTCCGTTGGTGTTATATGAGAAAGTCTCAAGAGTGAGATTGAACACAGATGTGCGTTCACTCCTGCCCGCTTCGGTGGGTGCTGTGAGTGGAAACAAAGGCAGTGTAAAGGAAAGAAGGCAGAGTGCGAGAGAGAGAGAGGGGGGATCAAGCAGAGAGGTGCAGGGAATTCTGGGAGGTGAAGTCCGGTTTGCTCCCTTGCCAGATGGAGTAACAGGATGGTTGTGCAGGAGGCAGAGTGCGGCACTCATGTAAACAAATCGGACAACCAATGGGTGGTTACTTCTGATGACCCGTTCTCTTGTGTGTTTGTGTGAGAGAGAGAGAGGAGAGGGGCTGCTTGAATGTGACTTCGTACCGGTTATCAGGCAGAGCTGCTGCTTGTGTGTTCACAGTTTGTGTTGGAAGCGAGCGTGCGCTGCTCTTGTGTATTGCAGCAGGTCGGCCACTTTTTAGGACTGCTTTAGGACTAGCTGTAAACACAGGATCACAGCTCAGAGCTCTCTCTCTCCCCCTCCCTTCCTGTCTTGCCCTCGCTGTGTCTCTCACTCTGGTCAGTTTTGTTTAATCTGGGAAAATGGTTCCAGTGTTGCCACATGAAAGCAGATTTAATTGGGCCGTGCGGTGCTGCCGGACCAAAATGAGCACTTAAAGGGCTTAAAAGTGCAAGTGTTTTTTTTCTCTCTCTCGCTCTCTCTTTCACTTATTTCTGTTCTTCCTTGAATCTGTCTATGTCTTCTCCTCCCTCCTTAGTTGTTTTCTCCTCTGTCTCTTTCTCTCTCTCTCTAACTTTTTCTTCATTCAGTCCCTCTGTCTGGCCTTCTCTCTCTCTCTCTCTCCCACTACCTCTTCGTTGTCTTTCTCTATGTCTTGTTTCTCTCTCTTACTCTCCTTTCTGTCCTTACCTGTCTCTTTTTTCAATCCGACTTCTTTCCATGTTTCTCTCTCCTTTTCTTTCACCCCCATCCTGTATAAGTGGGACCAGCTATCCCCAAACAGTCAGACGCATTACGGTTTAATCTCAGCGGGCGATTAAGGGAAAACCCCTCGCTAATATAAATCTAGATTATCACACGAGGCTCAGTGTCCACTTTAGTACTGATCAGCATTCAACACTTTCCACCCGCTGAACATTAATCATATAATCAAAAGATCATTCAGGCGGTTGATTGCTTTGTGTATATTTCACTGACCAGATGATCATCATCCATGTGGGTGAAGCTAAGAAAGAAATGTGCTACTGCTTTACACTTGATAGTTCAGAAGTAAGGAAAATTGGCACATACATTCGGAATTTCGATTTCGACTTTTTCAGAGGGAACATTTCTCTCTCTCTCTCTCTCTCTCTCTCTCTCTCTCTCATCCTGTCCTGGAAGACTATATAATGCCACATGTTCTGCTCTGCTCAGAATTTGTGAGAGGTTGCGTTGCCAAATATTCTTAAGACACGGGACAAAGTTCAGAATTGAGATCAAAGAAAGAGAAATCTCCCGTTCGTGCAGAGTGTTCTTTTTTTAGGGGTGGGCGCATGCTTTTCATCGGTAATGTAAGCCCTTTATAGAAGGATTCCATTTCTGTTCCATTTTCTTTTTTATTGTATGATGTGTGTCATAACAGAACAAGTCATGGGTAAAATATGCCAGCGGGCTTTCACACAGGAGCCTTCAAACACACACACACACAGAGATATTGATACAAATGCACACAGACACCCACGCAGAAGCAATTTGTAGAGCAATTACTCCTGGGCTCTCTGGCACGCTAGATTTCTTCAGGAGAAAGTTCCGTGCTAGATATAATGTAGAGTACGGTGCTCCGTTTGGAGGCCAGAGCTCTAAGCCCTCCTCCAGCCGTAATGAGTAGTAAGAGTACAGAAGTAACATTTTGGGTCTTGAATTAAAGAAGTGGATTATAGTTTGATTTACCATTTAGTACCTTTATACTTCATATTAGCCTTAATATTAGTCTTTACATCTAGGCGTTACATAAGTCAAGTTAGAATAAAAATAAATAAATGAGTAAATTCCTGTTTGTCATGCTTCCGGGTTTCCCTGCTGCCTCCGATCTCCCGGACTCCATCTCCCAGAGTTCATCCCGTGATGACGTCATAACCACATGTCCCGAACTCTCTATTAACACTCCACTCCCTCGATCTGGCTCTTCTGAATTCTGATTGTTTCACCTGCATCTCGTTTCCCCTTCCATGTGTATATACACCCCTCATTTACATGCCCTCTTTGCGAAGTATTGCCAAACTCTGTTTGCTTACTGAGCGGTCTCTCTGTCTCTCTCTCCGCATTTCTATTTTCGGTCTTGACTCTTCTTCGTTCTCTGACTCTCTTCTCTCTCTCGGATTCTCCCTTTTGGTTTTGATCGCTGTACTGACTGTTCATTCTGGTTTTGACCTCCCCTTTTGATTTTCCCTCTGGTTTGGTTGCCTGTTTATCTGACCCTCTGGCTCTCAACCCTTGTCTGTCTCTCTCTTCTCCTTCAGCCTCGCCCATTATAGCTCTGTATTTGCTGCTGACTTTGATTGTCAACTCGTCTATTAAACACTCTTTGAGTTTTAGCTCGGTACGCGTTGAAGTACGTTTGTTCCTGACACTGTTCTGGTTTACATTCTGGTGCACTGATTGGTCATGTAATAGTACTTAGCCGTGCTTAGCTTTATTATCCACCGAAAGAGAAAAGATTTGGCTAAAGCCCTGTTTGGGCTGGATTAGTTTTTACCAGTGGAGGTTCGGTAATGCAATTTGTTCATGACTTGATTGTCTAATTTGTGTTGGATAAACGATCTGTGGAACTTCCCCAAATAACCTGGATTGAAACGTAAGTGTGCAGATGTTTACCTCATCATTATGTGACAGACACTTAATGGGCCATACTTTTGAACAATCACAGCACGTTGTGGGGTAATAAAGCTCATAAAGTGGGTTCGTTCCTGACCTAGGTCCCTTCACTCAGCTTCCCAAATACTGATGGACATGACAGAAAATGCACTGCCTTGCGAGAGGCGCTTCCTAGCTCATTTTCCTTCTCCTTGTAATTTGGCCATCACCAAAAAGGTTGTGGATTTCAGTTCTCTTGTTATAAACTTGAGGATTAAGGAACTGGGTTAAATCGAGCTCCATTTTAGCTGACAGCCTTGCCTTCAGGTTGCAAAAGCAGAAAATAAGGAGGGGCGTCGTCAAAGTCTTGCCAATGCCAGCTTCTTGTTTGGATTTTCTGAAATTTAGGATTTTAAGATTCACCTTGAAGGGAACCATAGTTACAGATGCCAGAATGTAACTGAGGTACCATTTAAGGTTAAATGGGAAAACACAAGCTGGGAAATAGGAGGTCAGTTTCAACCTCTTCTGGTTTCTATTACGCGGTTTTGTTATAACGTTGCTGAGGTGTCCGTTTGAGTTTTGCAGGACTACTATTACTGAGGGGACTCTGAGTTTGGCGAAGTGTACAATGTAATTCACTCTGGAATTATTACTTAGCAAACTCATAAAAAGTACCGTGGATTTATATTAAATTGGAATCACAGAGCTTGTTGGTAATTACTCAAATTAAACTGATCCGGCCCAAATAGGACTTAAATTGTGGTTCAGTGAGTCTGTTGGCTTGATTCCAGTTTTACCACACATAGTGGACATCTTCCAACTGCTAACAAACACAGCTCAAGCTCAAATGAACTATTCTCAGCACTACCCTTGAAACGTGTCACAGCACCAGGTTAGAAGTTAGACATCATATGTCTCCTTGACTGCGTTTTGATATGACTGTGAAAATGGCATGACCACTGAATAATATTTTCTGTTGAATAATGGTCATGCTCAACATTTGAATTAGCTCAAGACTAACATTCTCTCTACGTGGAATTTTTCTTTTACTGACTGTGATGGACTTTTTCACCTAGCCTAACAACTGGAAAAGGTTCTAATTAGCAACATGTGTTGCTAATTAGATATGTATCACATATCACAGTATGAATGTTAGTGAATGTATCACTGTTGGATTGTCCTCAATTAGCACATGACAGCTGTGTGAAGTCAGGCCAGTATTCCAGTATTCCACAGAATGAAGTTAGTGCTGCAGCTATTAATCATTTTAGTAACTGAATATTCTAATTCAAAATAATTTCTTTGATTAATTGAGTAATCAAAATAGAATTACTTCTGTGTTTTTAAAGACAGGATGCTTAAAACGAGCAACTAATTGGTTTCATTATTAGTGTATTTAGTCCATTTGGTGCATTTAAGTAATATATTACATTCATAGACATACATTTATTTATTATGTTGAAGGGTTGCCCTGCACCTGCTGACCCTACTCACTGCAGTCAAACTGCATATACCTGCTGTATGCTATATTTTTTGCTTTCTGGGGTATTTTATGCATCATATTGAAGGGGAGTATGTGTGTGGCTGCATGAGACCATTAGCCTAATAATAACATGAATGCAGAATTTTGCTAATTTAGGGACATCATAAGCTACCATATTGATTCATGTTCTTAATTGGCCGTTGCATACAGCCATAATTATTGGACATTCTTAGCGATTATACTGATTTATGCTGAATGCTAACGTTAAAGCAATCTTGTGTTGGGTCTGGATTGAAAGCGTAGATTGGGTGCTGAGATGTTAAAGCATGGATTGTGAGCTACTGTGGAAGGCTAGCTTGGTTTTACGATAGACACAGGTCCCCAACTTTGGACAGCTTTGTTTTTTTCTCTCTTTCTCCTTTTTGCTATCCACACTATCAAATCATGTCTTCTTCACATCATGAGCCAAGAGCATAAGCATGTTGTGCATTAGTAATAATCATCTGTGTATAGTTATGTAGTTTCACTGGCCAAAGAGAAGATCAGAGAGAGAGATCAGAGTAGCTAAAAAAGCCTATCATCGACACTTCACACATTTCAGAAGACCACCGCTGCCCGTTGAAGCAAACACAGACCTGCCTGGCGATCTGAACACCCCTCAGTCAGTCCAGTTCAGCACCATCAGCCCCTCTTCACACCTCCGGCAAACCCCCTACCACTCTCCTCTGACACTCAGCCTGCACTTAAGATATCTGAAATGGATGTGAATCAGCTCTACCAGAAACAAAACACCAGGATAGCACCAGGTCCAGACGGTGTTTCTCCCTCCTGTCTGAAAGCCTGCGCTGACCAGCTGGCTCCAGTCTTCACTCAGATATTCAACCACTCACTGGTGCTGTGTGAGGTTCCCTCCTACTTCAAACGCTCCACCATCATCCCGGTTCCCAAGAAAACCACTGTCACAGAACTGAATGACCACAGGCCAGTCGCTCTGACCTGTGGTCATGAAGTCATTTGAACGACTGGTGTTGGCCTACCTGAAGAACATCACAGGACATTTGCTGGACCCCCTACAGTTTGCCTACAGAGCAAACAGGTCAGTAGAGGATGCAGTCAACATGGGGCCGCACCACATCCTCCAACATCTTGACCATCCTGGAACATATGCTAGGATCCTGTTTGTGGACTTCAGCTCGGCATTCAACACCAGAACAGAAATCCTCTCCTCTACGCTTTCCCAACTTACTGTGCCCCCCGCCCTATGTCAGGGGATCACCAGCTTCCTGACAGGCAGGAAACAGCAGGTGCGCTTGGCGGGAGTCACTTCCAGTATACGGACTGTCAGCACTGGTGCTTCTCAAGGGTGTGTTTTCTTCCCACAGCTATATTCACTCTACACTAATGACTGCTTATCAGCAGGAGGTTGAACGGTTGGTTCTCTGGTACGGTCAGAACAATCTAGAACTGAACACGCTGAAGACCGTGGAGATGACTATAGACTTTAGGAGACCCCCCTCAACACTGATCCCCCTCACAATATCCAACAGCCCTGTGTCAACCGTGGACACCTTCAAGATTCATCATTTCCTGAGATCTGAAATGGGAGACTAACATCAACTCCATCCTCAAAAAGGCCCAGCAGAGGATGTACTTTCTGCAGCAGCTGAGGAAGTTGGGTCTGCCACAGGAGCTACTGATCCAGTTCTACACTGCAGTCATCGAAGCAGTCCTGTGCACATCCATCACAGTCTGGTTTGGAGCAGCCACAGTACAGGACAGGAACAGACTACAAAGGACCATAAAGACAGCTGCAAAGATCATTGGTGCTCCACTGCCCACCCTCCGGGACTTGTACTGTTCAAGAACCAGGAAACGGGCTGGGAACGTCATCACGGATCTGTCTCACCCTGGACACAACAGATTACAACTCCTCCCATCCAGCAGGCGCTACAGGACCCTGTACACCAAGACCACCAGACACAGGAACAGCTTCTTTCCTCATCACCTTCACAAACAGCTGACCAGTCACATCATCTGCTGGACTATAGTTACTCCTGTTCCTCC
Organism: Semaprochilodus insignis; assembly: GCA_034552555.1. Classification (NCBI taxonomy): domain Eukaryota; kingdom Metazoa; phylum Chordata; class Actinopteri; order Characiformes; family Prochilodontidae; genus Semaprochilodus; species Semaprochilodus insignis. The sequence goes on from CM067477.1 coordinate 30,724,848, forward strand.
ATTGTGTGACCGGTTTCAATCACATGCCAGATTATACACCACAGTCTCTTCCCCATACATGTACACTAACACTACTGCCTCTACCTCAACACTACTGCCTCTCATAGGCATAGAAAGCTAAGCAGGGCTAGCCCTGGTCAGCCCTTAGATGGGAGACCGTTCTTTATTTTTGGGGGCAGTCGTGGGCTGGAGGTTGAGGAACCAGCCTTGTAACCGGAGGGTCACTGGTTCGATTCCCTCAACTGACAGTAACGACTGAAGTGCCCTTGAGCAAGGCTCAAATGCTCCCCGCGCCGTGGGTAGGGCTGCCACCGCTCCGGGAAAGTATGCTCACTGCCCCCTAGTGTGTGTGTGTGTGTGTGTGTGTGTGTTTCACTTCACGGATGGGTTAAATGCGGAAGACAAATTCTTCTGTGTGTAAATCACAGATGGCAAAATATGGCCCTAAACTCTACCCAGAGAATGATTGACCTCACCAAAAGCAAAAGTTACAACTGATATCATATATAGCAAGAATCTTGTAGGTTGCAGAGTGAAATCTGTGATGGTATGCAAGTTATTGTAATCTCATAATATACATGACAGTGCACAATGTACTACTGGCTCTGTGTTTCTCACTACAATCCCATATTGTCAACACCAGCATTGTGCCGCGTTAGCCAAGATCTGGCAAAAAATGAACCTACCAACTTGAGTAATTGAAGCAGCATGACTATACACATGCAGGCAGCTTTTGCATGACTTGCATAGATACAGGCTCATGGTGAATGTAAATGTGTCTGTGTTCAGGCCCCGCTGCCTGAAGTGTAACTTAATAAATGGGGTGTGTGAGCTAGGGGTGAATGAAAAAGGGAGCGAGGGAGTGGAAGAGGGGCAGATTTCAGGGATAAGACACAATGGAGACATTGACTGGCTAACAGTACCTGCCGATGAGACCGGATGGCATTAAAGGGGGGGTTATTATTGTCGTTTTGCTATACATTCAATTCATAATACATAGTTAGCCATATGCAGTTACATGCTTAATTTGATAAGTACCTCTACATTCGGTTTACATTCTGTATTCACAGTTTCGAGTCTGCACATCTGACTTCTTTCACTTTTGTTTGACAGAGAAACTACAGAAGCACGCATTGTTTCCTCTAGAATCTGGCGTCGGCGTGCGTGCCTCCATTATAAACAATGCTGTCGGATTTTAAAACGTGACGTCACCAGTCCCTGTGCGGAGTTTTGTCTTTTTATTTATTTTTTTATTTCATGATGTTTGAAAAAAATTCTGAAACAGTGGCAGCACTAATTTTGCAGCTGTGCCTTCGTGCAGCGTGCCACATGTGTTGTGGAAACTTCGCAATGGCCAAAATGTAAACATGCTTTTCCATCAGATTCCAATCATGATAAAATATATCCTCGTCCGTTTGCAGTCACAAATGTATTTTGAATTTTTGAATCTTACACATAAATTCTCTGTTTAATTCTGTACAATTTAAGGTGTATGTGCCATTTGGGGTTTAGGAGGCTTGGTAAAACTACTTACTCTGAATTCTAAAGCCAAAAACACAGTGAAGTGTAGATGAATGATGACCTGTTTAATCGTGAGACAGCTTGGGATCTGAGGCACTGCCAGTGATCCATTATGCAACCTTGCCTTCTTCAACTACCTGTTGTGTAAGAATCTGGCTGCTGTCGATGATGTGTTGCTAAACCTTAAAATACTGTTCAGTTATGTCAGATATAGGCATGATACCAGAAATTCAGTAGTCAATATTAATACCAGTGAAATATGGTATAATACAAGACATGGCTGATCCTGTCCAAGGGAAATAATAGATTAGAGATTTTGCTAATCAGGTGTAGCTTAATGACTGTAAGAAAACAGTAGACGCTGTGCACACAACGTAACACACACACACACACACACACACACACACACACAATCCTTGTATACACCTTATACGCAAGCAGTAGTTTAAGTTTACTGACATGGTGGCAGACCATATTTTTTCCAAGTACTGACATTATATTGTGATGTCATATGACTGATCGGTAAGAACGGTAGCCTACTACTACAGTCTATGGTTACATTACGTTAGCCTTAACACTGTAGTCGTCTGCCTTTGTTAATGTTGTATGGAACTCTAACGTTTGGCAGACAAACCTCAACGCAAGCAGAGCTAAAAGATAGGCAGGTTTTATTAAACAAACAGGGAGTCAAACTCAACAGGCAAATGAAAGCATACATACCCGAAGGGCCAGAAACCAAGGGACAAACCAGAGTCAAAACCAAAACAGTCCAAATGAACCAGCAAACAAGTTGAGGGGAGAACCCAAAAGACCAAAGCCAACAAACAAGCAAAAGTCAAAAACTAGAAAGACAAGTATGCAGGAGAAAACGCTTAGTAAGGCAACAAGTGGCAACACCTAGCCAAAAAAAAGTGAGCGCAAACAGACTGGTATAAAAGCAAGAGAAGTCAACGAGGGACAGGTGAAAACGGATTAGAACTCAGGTGAGGCTGATTGGGAAGGTGGGTTGTGATTGGTGGACTGGGAGCATGTGGGTGTGAGGTCATGCGGAGATGGCTGATGGGAGATGTAGTTCAGAGCATTGGAGGTAGGGGGAGAACGTGGAAGCGTGACAGGAACATAATTGGCTAGACAGCAATGAATCAAACAAAAATCATGGTAACATGTAGTTCATGATAATTATAACAAGGATAGCGTTTTGGATACATGGTTAATGTAACATTAACATGAATTAAACTCACTTGTCTTGAAAACTGAATAAATCTGAGCGTCTGTTTTTGAGGTGTTTGTTGGAATGTCCTTTAAATGTTCAGTGGCACTGTCTGCATACAGGTTTTTTTGTGAGTTAAGGTCCACCTTAAATGCAGAGTATTTACATATGTGACTTTTGTTTTTCAAGACAGAACTGTCGCTGTAGCAGCACTTGTTCAACTTCAATGTGCTGTTGTTTTCTGCGCTAGTAGGCTGCAGACTAGAACACCTGTAGGCATGAATGTGGCTTAGGTCCAGAACCTACAGTACAGGGGATATAACGGCCACATTTTCAAAATTCAAAATACCTTCTTGATACTGAAGTATTGGTTCTTGTGACATCCCTGGTCAGTTTGGGTGAAGTATTACATCAAAAAATTAAAATACATCTTTATTTATGTAGATAAATTATAGATACATTTTTATCCTGTGCTTGGAAATGTAAAAACATTCACCCACCTTAGAATGAACTATATTAAGTTTATTATTCAGTCGTTAATCTAAAGGTGAGCAACTATGAAATGAATATGTAAGTTACGTAGCCATGAGAATAAGGCCTGGGCGTCTGGAACCCTACGTTGGTGTTTGGAATTTAAGGAGAGAAGAAAAATCCAAATGCCATGTAGTCCTGTGTGTGTTTAGCTGCTGCACTGTCTGTTCTCTCCGTGCAATGGCATTCATTTGGACTGTCTGTGGATGGATGACAACTGAGCTCCAGGCTGGGAGAACCCTAGTTCTACCTGCTGTTTGTAACATGATGCTGGTCTTAGGTGATGTCTAACACACCCTTGTGTGATCCTTATGGAAGTGTTGATGAAGGTGAAGTCTGCTTTGATGGCGTATAGGTATCAGCCTATTTATACCCTGTCAAACCTGATATTTGTTAAATAATAATAATTGAAATCTGTCCCTAGAGTAGCACATCTGCATGCATGTCAATGGAGTTTCCCATAGAAAAATGAATTAGCATATGGAATTTCCATGTGTCACTGTACGTCCTATCATTATACTGTATGTAAGAAGATTGTGCTGCATATATAGCATATGAATTGACAGATATGCCTTTTTGCATAGGCAGTAAAGGGTTAAATCAGACACACACACACACACACACACACACACACACACACATATGTTTATATGTATCGCGCTGTCTCACATTCACACACACTGCACTCTGTCCAAGCCAGCCGTAGCCCATATATAATCATATTATACGGTGGATATGGGAATGAATTGCAGTGACTGGAGATGTAAAAGATGAAGATGAAAGGACTCATTTTCCACCTTTTTCTGGCACTTAGCAGAGGACCTTTGCACCACTAATGGATAGGGATTTGAGCCGTGTCTTTGCAGTTTACAGTGGAAAGAATTAAACGTAGAATTTTGATTTATAGCACGCATTATGATGACACTTTGAACTTTTTTGCCTGATTTACGTTCCGAATTAAATCTCACAGATGGTTTAATTGTTTTCCAGGATATTAACTGACACTTCACACATAACCTTAAATCTTGAAGCCATCACAGTAGTGTCTGCCAACAGCAAAACAAAAAAACAAGTCCGAATAATATAACGTATACTGTCATATATGCTCTTATTGTTTAAGTAATAACTAGAGAAGTGCAGAATAGTTTAAATGGTTCCTACTTCCTGCTAGGCTGTGGCTGCTATAGGAGGAACGAGGGATGAACAAACAACACATAGGGTAGTGTGGGTCAGTGTGGCTGTGGATTAGAGTTTGGGGATCTGCCCTGAGTGAGTGCAAATGAATGGGATTCTATAGGAGAAACGAGGGATGGAAAAAAGGGACCAACGAGTGTAGGTCAGACCAACATTGAATTCGTTCTTGGGGGTCTGCCCTAAGATGTGTCTGTCAGTCGAGCAGACGTACAGGAAATAGGTGTGTACTTTTTCACCCCATTCATTCTTAATGGGAAAACAATTCAAAATAAAAAAAAAATAAAGTAAGTTGGATTAAATGCCTACAAGCACACATTTCCTGGTCAGGCCGAACATTTCGAGTTGTAACAGTGTCGATATCTCGAAAACTGCGGGACTAGTTAGTGGACAAAAATCTCTCGACCAAGAAGAAGAAGCAGATAAAGGAGAAGAGAAATGAGTAGACGTAATAAATGACATGTTGGAAAAATTGTCACTGCATTGTATTTTCATCACAGTCTGTTATAATAAAAGTGCTTGTGACGTCTCTACGGTGGCCGAGAAGTGCAAAACAAATGAACATTTCGGAAAACAAAATTACATAAATAAAAACAAGTTTATAAACGGAAAAAAAATTATATTCAAGAAAACAAAATTACAAAAGCAAAAACAATTTTACACGACGTGAAACACTTTTACCAGTACTGAAACACTTTCACAGACTGTGAATTCTGACGGACAGGGCGGGTCTAGCACACAGGAAGTGCTTGTTGCGGACCCTTGTCAATCAAACTGTTTGGCGGTGGTAGAGTGGGTGGAGTTTGGGATGGTGACGACGCTAAAGCATGTTTTGTCCATTTGTGGCGTGTGTTTTATCCAGCTGACACGCTTCTGTTTTTCCTGGTGAAGGTCTTTTAGAGTGTTTAAAGAGCAGACGGAAGAAAGAGACGAACAGGCGACTCTAAACCACGTGGGCTGTAAACAGGGGGCTGTAAAAGCTCTCAGCCATTTTAAGCTAGCTAGCTGGTTCTCCACTACAGCTAGCGTTACAGCTCTAAGTGTTTTAGACGTCGCCTGTTCATCTCTTACTTCCACTCACTGTACCACCGCCAAACAGTTTGATTGACAAGGGTCCACAACAAGCACTTCCTGTGTGTTAGACCCGCCCTGTCCCTCAGAACTCACAGTCTGTAAACGTGTTTTGGTACTGGTAAAAGTGTTTCACGTCTTGTAAATTGGTTTTGACTTTTGTAATCTTGTTTTCTGAAATGTTAATTGGTTTTGCACTTCTCGGCTGCCGTACGTCTCACATGAAGCTTTGACTTTAAACTGAACGTTTAGCCCACTTCACAGAAAATACCGAGACATATTTTGTGTATCGCCATTCAGCCTAAAAATACAGAGATATAGTTTTTGGTTCATATCGCCCAGCCCTATATGATATCCTATATGAATCCGGTTTTGTTTCGCTTTTTCATCGTTTAAAAAAGTACCAGGTTTATTAGCCTGTTGTTATCATGCTGGAGTCAAGTCAGATTATTAATATTCTACTTTTTGATACCCCTCATTTTACACAGAGCAGGGGTTCTTTTGGACTGAAATGATATGCTACACGAACACAAATATTGTCATTCATTGTCCTGTTGATGTAAGTATTTAATTTATGTGGAATCGATGTACATATTTGAATCAAGTAACTCAATTTATTGTAGTCTTTGGGAAAGCAGAGATAACAATGTTCAATATCTAATCTTTGAAGCACTCCTTTGGCTGATGCTGGACATTTAACTGTTGAGTTTTTCAACCATGGCATTAATTTTAATAAAAAACTATAATGCTGACCATCAGGACTGTACTGTTTAATCACTGTATGGTATTGATTAAAATTTTGACTTCTGACTGAATTTCACTGCTTGTTTTTACCAGCTGCACGTGAGTCATAAAATGAAATTACATCATCCTTTTATTATTGCAGCCGATAGCCCTGACGTCTATAGGAGAATTAATGGAGCAAAGGAACGTTTAATTCGGTTTTACTAACAGCGAAAGCCTGCAGACTTATATAGAGTCACTTAAGATTAGTGTTCTGCAGGGAGACAAAGCTTAACCATCTGCTACATGTCAACTTTAATATCATTTTTGTAAACTGTAATGCATAAACACGAGGTTTATGGCTCTACTGATTCATTTGCGTTAGCCAGTATGCTGTCAGTTCTAAAAAGCCCATCGCGGCTTGGCTTGAAGCTGTGCTGTGGAACATCTGGTTTTAATACGGAGTAAATGTGGACATATATTTCAGTACAGATGAAATGTATACATACACAGAAATAACAAACATGGATGGATATACATGAGATTTGCAAAACAAGTGCTGGTTTAATCTGATGCATATGACTAATTAATCACAAATGCAGTTAGTTGCAAATGGTGTCAGCACTGGCAAAACACTTTACAGCTGTTTCCTGTGCAGGTTCAGTCTCTTGGGACCCAAGAAACTTCTGGAAACTTTTTGAAACGTCTGATGTTCTTTGCAAAATGTTGGAGCAACTCTAAATTTTACCTGTGGACCGTGAGCCGTGGCTCCAGCTTGGTTTGTCTCGCACCTTTATGTTACGGTGAAGTCAGGATGATGGCTGTTGACTTTTATTAGACATAATTTGAAATGAGCTTTTACCAAATGATGAGGCACGAATGAATAATGAGTTGGTTTTTGTACTGACTAATTATAAGAAGAAAGAAAAGAGAGAAACTGGGATACGAACTTCCTTTCCCTTCTCTCTCTGTATGTCTCTAAGGGAAAATCTGGCATATGAAGATGGATTTCCAGCGTGTACCACATTCGGTTGGAATGTTGCGAGACCTTGAGTTTACTGATAAAAGCCGCAGATGCAAACCCCGTCTTGACCATCCGTTATTGCAGCAATGAATAGTCCGTGGCCGTGTGCTTATTACATTGCAGCATTATATAATTTACACTCACCAAACTGCCTTTTAAACCACATTTACATGTTTATAAAGGCACGTTTACATATTTTAAAAACGTTTATTTAAAATGAATGCAAAATAAGCATTTAGTTGAACAGATTGGGCCTTTAATGAGGCTAGGGAGATGTAACATGTAATAGAGTTTGCTGATATAGAAGTTTTAAAGCCCATTTCGATGTTTGAGGAGTTACAAATCTGATATATCTGTGATATTGGTTGATATTCTGTTTTTTCTTTATTTGGCTACCGAGTCAAATTAGATACTTGTTTAGCTCTTGTTCCGTTTTTCCCCTCTGCTTTACGTATTCCCAACACACCAACTGTCACTACAGATATGCGAGTCGCACATATACAGCTCTGGAAAAATGTAAGAGACCGCCTCAAAATGATCAGTTTGTCTAGTTGTACAGTTTCTGGGTTTGTGTTGGACCAAAATGAGCAGTTCTGTTTTATTCTATACACTACTGGAAACACGTCTCCCAAATTCCAGATCAAATATTGTATTTAGATCTGTTTATTTAGAAAATCACTAATGACCCTCCAGAAGCCTGTTTTTTGAACCATGCTCGCTGTGCATTTCACCCCAGCCACCGCTCACCAGTCTTCCTGTAGGTCACTTGAGGTCATCTTACGGTGGTTAAGTGACATGTGAATGAGGTGGCGCTCATCACGGTCAGTAGAGAGTGGTTTTGGCCCTCTGCCAGTCTGTAGCTGTGTTGTCCTGTGTGTTTGCTGCTTGACCTTGT
>CM067477.1:30743007-30758666 GCA_034552555.1 Semaprochilodus insignis
TCTCTCTCTCTCTCTCTCTCTCTCTCTCTCTCTCTCTTGCTCTCGCTGTCTGTGTCTCTTTTTGTCTGGCTGTGTTCCTGAAGCCGTATTGATTGGACTGTTTTTCAAAATAATGAGGGCTGATATCCATAGCCAGACAGAGGCAATGCACTTTGTCTTGAAACGATAGAACATTTAGTCTGTCTCTCTCTCTCCCTCTCTCTCCACAGCGTGGGTTGGGGCCTTGGCAATGGGGATGATTTTTTTCTGCTCTCCCGTGGTCAGCATGTTCACGGATCATTTCGGCTGCAGGAAGACGGCCGTGGGTGGAGCCTTTGTCGCCTTCCTAGGACTCCTGAGTAGCTCGTTTGCCACGTAATACACCTTCATCATCGTCTTCTTCCTCCCCTCCTTCCACAATGTCTCACAGTTCTGCTAAAGTGCTTCTCTCCCCCTCACTCTCTCTCTCTCTCTCTCTCTCTCACTCGCTCACACACACACACACACACACACTCACACATACAAATCTGTCACTGCCTTGCTATACTTATCGCTAGGGCAGCTGGGAGCTGACAGGTAAGAGATAAAAGTCTAATTTCATGTGCATCTTTTTGATGCTGTTATTCATGACACTAAGTGGTTTTCAACTTGTGCACACACAAATACACACTCCCCCAGGCAAACTGTAATTTTCACTTTGGCACATGACGTATTTTGTTCTTTGTCAGCTCACACAAAGAATCTTTTGGTTTACAGCTAATGTCTTATATGTATTTAGTTCCATGTGTGCCATAATGCTTGTGGTTGTGACCAACTGTGTTTAAGGTTGTCTCAAAAGTACTGAAATGAACCATATGTGTTTGTGTGTCTGTGTGTTTCCGTCCCTATGTGCCGCTCATAGCCAGCAGGCCTTTGGTGCAACCCGACAAACGTATGTTTATTCTGTAAGGACAATCTTACGAGTGAGCTACCTCATCACAGACATATGAAGCGGTCAGGGTATTTATATTGAACTGCCACTATCGGATGCATGTCCAAAGGTTTGTAGACCCATGCTTATCCGGTGTTTTTTTCTAAATCCTAGGGTACTGCTGCAGCCTCTACTCTTCGGGGAAGGCTTCACACTTGACTTTGGAAAATTGCTGCATGTGCAGCTGATCCAGTGCATCCCAAAACCATATTGGCAATGCCCGTCTTGAAAGATCAGTTCACAGTGTGCAGTTAGGGGTGGGCAGTATGGTGATATATTATTGTCATGATCAATTACAACACGCATCAAATCACATTTAAATGACATGGGCTACGTGTTTTGTTGCAAAGAAAGCATCATTAGTCCAGTTGACTGGATTTAGCGGAGAGCAGTATGTAAAAATCACTGCAGTTTTTAACAGTTTTTAATAGTATTTAATGGTTTTAATAGTATTTTTAAACATAGTCGTTATATGGCATTTTGAGCATGACACGTCACGTGCTGAGCTCACATGTCCCAATGAGTATTGTGTGTTGTGAAAATATCTTTACCCATCATGATGTTATGCTTTTGCCATTGCTCATCCCCTACAGTGGGCACATCTTAACGTGTTTCACTAAATAAGAAGGGTTTGAATACTTCTGGACATTCATTGTTCTAGTTATTGAGTATCTTATTTTGAGGATTTTTCAGTTAATCAGATTTTTAGTCAAATTCATAGCTTTTTGAGAATTCGGAGGATCATTCATTGGAAATGCACTGCACTTTACAGTGTTGTTGAATTGATTTAATCAAAATTGCTTGCTTTTTAGTGTTTCTGATGGAGCTGGCACAAGTCATGTTGTGAAATGAATAAATGTTTCTTAAAAAGTGTATAAATATATATAGAAATATATATAGAAGTGTTAAATATATATACACTATGTTGCCAAAAGTATTCGCTCGTCACGAACTTGAGGGACATCCCAGTCTTAATCCATAGGGTTTAACATGATGTCAGCCCAAGCTTTACAGCTATAACAGCTTCACCTCTTCTTTGGAAGGCTTTCCACACGGTTTAGGAATGTGTTTATGGGAATTTTTGACCATTCTTGCAGAAGCGCATGTTGGACGAGAAGGCCTGGCTCACAGTCTCCGCTCTAATTCATCCCAAAGGTGTTCTGTCAGGTTGAGGTCAGGACTCTGTGCAGGCCAGTCCAGTTCCTCCACACCAAACTCACTCATCCATGTCTTTATGGACCTTGCTTTGTGCACTGGTGTGCAGTCATGTTGGAACAGGAAGGGGCCGTCCCCAAACTGTCCCCACAAAGTTGGGAGCATGAAATGGTCCAGAGTCTCTTGGTCTGCTGAAGCATTAAGAGTTCCTTTCACTGGAACTAAGGGACCGAGCCCAACTCCTGAACAACACCCCCACACCATAATCCCCCCTCCACCAAACTCTACACTCGGCACAATGCAGTCAGACAAGTACCGTTCTCCTGGCAACTGCCAAACCCAGACTCGTCCATCGGATTGCCAGACGGAGAAGCGTGATTGGTCACTCCAGAGAACACGTCTCCACTGCTCTAGAGTCCAGTGGCGGTGTGCTCTACAACACTACATTCAACACTTTACAATGCTCTTGGTGATGTAAGGCTTGGACGCAGCTGCTCGGCCATGGAAACCCATTCCATGAAGCTCTACACACTGTTCCTGAGCTGATCTGAAGGCCACATGAAGTTTGGAGGTCTGTAGTGACTGACTCTACAGAAAGTTGGAATTCACTGGGCTCCTGAGAGCAACCCAGTCTTTTACAAATGTTTGTAGAAGCAGTCTGCATGCCTAAGTGCTTGGTTTTATATACCTGTGGCCACCTGAATTCAATGATTGAATACTTTTGGCAATATATGTATATGTAAACATGATTTTTGTTCCTTATTTCAACAATCAGTACTATACAGTCCTTGCATACATTTGTTTTCTTTAATATGCAGGTAAAGTTTTAAACAATCTACAGTTAAATAAAAACAAAATAAGTTGATTCACACTGTGCTCTGTAGGAGAGACCAGTCAGAGCATTTCAGTGATCATGCAGATTGCCAACTGAGAGGTTGAATTTTAAGCTTTTTTTCAGTCATGTAAATATGAAAATCCCAAAACCTAGTCTCATAGCAAAGCATTCAAATGGCAAGGGAAAGGTGTTTAATCTTCAGAGCATGATGGCTCTGAAGAGTGTGAATGAGTGTGAATGAATGAAAATGAAAAGAGAACACATAAAAGGATACACATACACATAGCTAACGCTTTAAGCACCTTAGAAAGTCTGACCAGGAAAGCCTGTTGTAATTATGAGACCCTGAGACGGTAGAAAACAGCAACATGCTGTACATAGGATAGACACATACACATATATCGTCGCTGTCCAAAGAAAAACATGTATGTCCATTTTTGTTGATTTTTACTGTCCAAAACTGCTCCGGTAAAAGTCTGGTTCCATTGACTTACATTAAAATGAAATTAGGTTTTTGCCCTCTCCTGTAAAGTTGCTATTTTGGAGATACTGGTGTTTCTTTGGACAGCAACAAGCAGTCTTAAAGTTGCCAGAAATGAGTGTCTTCCTTAGTGCACGCTTAGGGCCGGGACCTGGGTCCATTTACCCAGTGTTTAATCATTAACTGCATTAACAAAAGAAGCAAGCGCAAGTGGGCTAATGGCACATTGCAGAGAGAAAAATGGATCCACATGTACAGTACTAAGCAAAAATCCGAAGCCTGGTTCCATTCGAACGTTTCACAGATGGTGTGCTCCAAATTTCAGTACAGTAATGCAATGAACCTTGAGATTATGAAGATTACCATGATTAGATGATTAACTGACGTTACAGATATACAGATATGTGCCACTTTGTCATAGATGTGCTGATGCCATGCAGGGCGAGCAGTGGCCCAGCTATTGAGTGCTGGTAGTGGGCAAAACGTGGGCAAAACAATTTGGGATAGGCATAACAACAGTTAACCATGTATGCTGTATGCCAAACAATATGGCCAGGTGGAACAGAATCATGTGACTGATGGCTCGATATGTCATTGTTTACTCAGAAAACCCTTTTCTACCCCCCCTTTTTTGCATTTTGGCAGTATTCTAACTTTGCCACGTTGTCTTTTTGTAATATGTATTTTTTTCATTTCTGGCTCTTCAGTTCAGTTTTATTGTGCTTTTTCAAATTTAGTAAAACTAAATTGGTGGATGGGATCCACTCGAGACCCCCCTTCATTTCTAAAAAATAGCCTTGAAGTTGATCTTTTTGCATAATCAGAATAATCAGAATATATATCAAATTAATCTAACAATAATACGACATTTTCCCTGACAGGCTTTGCATAGGTGGTTTTCTTCACCTAAGTTCAGTCTTAGAAGTTGGTTGCAATGTTTTGGACAGAAATACCTATATTTATACCTGTAGTCTATATTTTTTAAACATTTTTATAAAACTGAATTATTTTCCTTCTTTGTGCGAATGATCTCTAAACATCCTCGAAACAAATATTCTGAAAAGTCTATGTAACTTATAGAACCTAAACTTAACGGCTGGCTAGATATGCACAGTACTGGATTTGTACACACACAGACACACAAGTCACCCGAGAACACATGCATACAAACTTGCTCTCCCTCTTACATATACATATACAGTCTAAACCCTCATGCACTCATGACTTGCTCTGGTTCCCCCTCTCACACACACACACACTGTGCCCTGTGGTGAGATGTTGTCTGCTCATCAACTATTAGGGAGGTGGTGATTTTGGATTTTGTCATTATTCGATTTGTAGAAACTACAGTATGTGCAATTAACACAGATTGCATGATGCCAAAATGTATACACAACTTTCCATTATTTTATGTTTATGTTCTATTAACTGAAAAATAAACAAGTTTCAGTAATGCTGTTGTTTAACAACATGAATTAAATTGTATGTCATTTCCAGTAAACAACAGTATACATACATGGGTTTGTCATGTACAAATGAAGCCTACTACAAGTGAAGCATGCAACTAAAAACAGTGGTGCTGAGTCTCTCAGAAGACCGCTTCTAACTAGCATAGTGCCGCTTATCAAAAGCAGACATTCAAAAATGTTACAGTGCAATTAATTTTTTTCAAGAGACACAGTGCGATGCATATCGATATGAGGAACGTTTGTGAGGGTGGACAGTGATTGCTTTGTCCCCAGCATTGTACAGCTCAGTAATTAATTTTTTTTCTTTTTTTTTTTCTTTATAATTAATTTTTATTCTTTAAAAGCTAAAAAACGCAACTTTGTCTTTATCTCTGCAGGACCTTGGGCCTACGTTACTTCACCTATGGCATCCTGTTTGGCTGTGGATCCTCCTTTGCCTTCCAGCCGTCTTTGGTTATTCTGGGGCACTACTTCCGCCAGCGCCTGGGCCTGGCCAATGGAATAGTCACTGCTGCAAGTAGCATCTTTTCCATGGGCTTGCCAGTTCTGCTCAAGAAGGTTGTCGGGCCGCTGGGCCTTTGCAGAACCTTCCAGATCCTGAGCTTGTTTATGCTGGTCCAGTCGGTGCTGGCCCTCACTTTCAGACCACTGCTTCCCAGCGGCACATGCCTAATGCCAGGCATGGGGCCGGATGGAGGGCCCCCAGGGTTACCTGGAGCTCCAGGCTCTGCATCTGCGAGCCGGTGGAGGAGGAGTCTGCTGAAGATAAGAAAGTATTTCAACGTGCGTGTCTTTAGTGTGGTGACATATCGCATGTGGGCTTTCGGTGTGGCTACAGCAGTGCTGGGATACTTCGTACCCTATATTCATCTGGTAAGACATGCAATTCATTTTTTTAACTGCTTGGTTATTTTTTTTGGTTAATTAAAATATGAAATAAATGCAAATCAAACTGTAGACTTAAAAGCTGCACCAGAATGAAATGTGGGATTACAGTGCTATTGGGAAGGAAGATAAAGGTTACCAGGAACAATAAATGATGATAAATTTAGACTGATATGGACAGTATTTATTGAGCTACACATACAGAAGTAGTGTCTCTCAATATGGCGTCAGTACACCATGCTTGCTAACCCAACACGCCAGACGTCTTGGCATGGAGTTGTAGAGGTTCCTAATGGTGTCCTGTGATAATCCATCCCATGCAGCTTGAATATCCTCACACAGTTCCTGCAGATGGTGCGGTAGGGGTGGAGATGGAGTAACACCAGGTCTTCTGGACATGTGACACCAAACCGTTCATCTTGGTGCTGACCACGGTGCCTCCACACACGGATTCGTTGGTCGTCTCCACTGAGACAAAAGCGGGACTCGTCACTGAAGATGACCCGCTGCCATTCTGAGTCACTCCATGACAGTCTGGCACGACACCATTGCAGTATTTGGTGACGGTGACGTGGTGTTAAGGACAGTCGTCGTAACGGTCTGTGTGCATGTAGTCCTGCGTGGTGCAGCCGTCTGCCAATGGTGTTGCACTAACAGGATGACTCATGGAGGACATCACTGTTTGATGAATCTCTGCAATCGTGGCTGCCAGCTCAGTCAGGTGCAGCGATAAAGCCCGTCCTTGTTTAAGTCACAAGCACGGCTGAATGTAAAACTTGAATCATTGGCATGTCTCCCAGTGTCAAACCTACCCACCAAGTTTGATTCCTGTCGCTTGACTCTTTCCAGCTGCAACTTGTTGTGCAGCTATTCTTTTGATGATGAGAATACGTTTGTCCTTTTTTATAGATAACACTAAATCATACAGTGTCGGGAACCGCAAGTCTATTTGAGATTAGTTAACAGCTCTGTGCAGTTTGAGGCAAATGTGTGATGATTTGGACGCCTAACAGAGAAATTAGATTTTTCACTTTGATTAATCTTTAAAATATATAATTTGCAAAGGTTTGTAATTCAGTTACCAGCATGCAACTAATATGCAAGTTGTGTAGTTATGAGAGTGAGGAATGGAAGTGTGGACTGCACAACCTGGACTTGTGCTGTATAATAATGTAATTAAAAAGCAAATTAATGTTTGTTAGAATTGAGGAATGTGTAGAATCGTTTTAAACAAATATTTTACTGGTGTGTTACTTAATGTGTTGTATTACTTTAGAGTAGTGCTCAGTCAATTCCAGTTTACAGACCTGCCCGCCTGTACCCATTTTGTGTAGCAAGTGTGCATCTTGCAAGGTACGCTCTGTCACTCTACACCACACAAAAAGCTGGTGATGCCTGTAAGTTCAGTTGTGCATGTGCAGAGCTCAAGTCCAATAGCAAGAGGCAGCAGTGTGTAGCCTTCCGAAAAACAAAAGGAGAAGAGTTTGACAGCAATGAGTTTATTGTTCAAATATCGAGTGAGTATTAAGTGGGGATGTCAAATGCGTAATGTCAGTCATTTTGAGATATTACAAATAGACATCGATGTGAAACTCGCTCCATCTGGCTGGTTCCACAAGTAAGGGATGGTGCTTTTAACTCGCATGTGGTATACAGCCTGGGCTGGATGTGGAAAGCTGAAATTGTGAAACCTGCAATCGGCAGTGTTCCACAGACCTCAGTGGTGAGAGGAATGCTCCGTCAAGAGTTTCCCAGATTTTGTCATCAATTGCTGCAAGTTTTGTTGCTTAATTCCAGACTTAATTACAATTTGAAATACTAAACCTATAAAACAACAAGTGAAATGTGTGTATATATATATATATACACTATATTGCCAAAAGTATTTACTCACCCATTCAGATAATTGAATTCAGGTGTTCCAATCACTTCCATTGCCACATGTGTATAAAACCAAGCACCTAGTCATGCAGACTGCTTCTACAAACAACGATGGACGAGTTTGCCAGGACAACGGTACGAGGTTGCCAGGAGAACGGTACTGGTCTGACTGCATTGTGCCGAGTGTAAAGTTTGGTGGAGGGGGGGTTATGGTGTGGGGTTGTTGTTCAGGAGTTGGGCTCGACCCCTTAGTTCCAGTGAGAGGAACTCTTAATGCTTCAGCAGACCAAGAGACTCTGGACAATTTCATGCTCCCAACTTTGTGGGGACAGTTTGGGGACGGCCCCTTCCTGATCCAACATGACTGCACACCAGTGCACAAAGCAAGGTCCATAAAGACATGGATGAGCGAGTTTGGTGTGGAAGGACTTGACTGTCCTGACCTCAACCTGATAGAACACCTTTGGGATGAATTAGAGCGGAGACAGCGAACCAGGCCTTCTCGTCCAACATCAGCGCCTGACCTCACAAATGCGCTTCTGGAAGAATGGTCAGAAATTCCCCTGAACACATTCCTACACCTTGTGGAAAGGGTGGGCCGACATCATATTAAACCCTATTGGTTAAGACTGGGATGTCACTCAAGTTCATATGTGTGTGAAGGCAGATGAGGGAATACGTTTGGTAATATAGTGTATATATGTGTGTCTGTGTGTCTGTGTGTGTGTTTGTGTGTGTTTGTGTGTATAGATAGTTGTATATATATATATATATATATATATATGTATATATATATATATATGTATAATATAGATAGATATATAGACAAATATATAGAAATATGGTTTAATGTACATTATATTACATTCCTGTGATGATGTTTGGGACTCTAGCGGTTCCTCTCTTCACTCTTCCTCTTTTGAATCTGTATACTGTTGGAATGTGTGTGAACCTCTTTGTTTATAATGCTGCTCCACTCCTCTCACTCCTTTAGCAAAACCGTCCACCAGATCCATTAAACTTAAACCCTCGCCATCATATAGACCATACTGTAAATGTCTGCATTAACCTCTATCGCATAAACAGTTCACTGAAATGTAAGCAGGCTTTTATTAAAGCAATTTAAATTGTCATCGTGTTTGTACTACAGACTTTGCCCTGCAAGTTCAGAGGTACAAACCCCTATACTCCAGCTGGCGTTCTTTTCAATACAGCCCAACCAAAATGATCTTTCTTTTTGAGTGGAAACTCTGTTACATTAAACAATCGTTTTTGTCCGAAGGCCAGCGTCATCTTTGTCAAACATCAGTCCACCAGAGCACTACAGTGTAAAACATAATTCGCTTGTAACAAATGATTGTAATTTTGTTAGGTTGGACCAACAAAACACTTTTTACAGTGTAATTACAGTGTAGTTACAGTGTAGTTACAGTGTAATTACAGTGTAGTTACAGTGTAGTTGTAGTGAAGAGACTTTTGTAATATTAACTGCAGCTGTATTTATGAAGTATTGCTTCTACACCGAGCTGCCAGCTGATTCGGTCCACATACCTTGTATTTCCACTCCTCATTCCATTGACATTTATGAGAAACACTTTATAGCACCATAAAGGTGCACGTTGCGCATTTAGAATTACCGAATGTAATCCATCTGTTGCGGCACAATTTAGCAGCCCCTCCATCAACATCCATCAAGGAAAGGATTTACCCTAGGATCGCCACTTGCGGGTGTTGTACCACTAAGGTTGTTGTGTCCAAAGGGCTAATGTGACTCCCTTCCAAACAAGAAAATGCTCACCTCAAATCCAGGACGTTTTAGGCAATGTAGAAATCCCGACTGGATGCATTCTAGGTCCCAAAAGAGGACGTGTCTTGGAAAAAGAGGACGTATGGTCACCACATCTAACACTCTCAGCACAGCAGCAACACTGACATGGTACAACATGGTAGTATTTGTGGAGTTGCTATGAGTGTATGGGGTAGAGCAGTGATGCTCAGGGGTTTGAGCACTTACAGCACATACAGGCCACTTTATTTGAAATTCCTGTCTTGTAGATCCGCCTTGCTGGTGTACTGACAGAGCTTATAGGTTGAACTAGTAATAGCACAGAATATTGATTGGTCAAATGCAGTTGTCAGGCGTCAACACTCAGATAATTGCCATGTTTAAAACACACAAACTGTGTTTATATATATATATATATATATAACAATGCTTTGTAAACAGTCATTCAGAACTTGAAGTACTCGGGGAATATGTTGTTCTGGATTCCGAATGGTCCCTGAAGGTTGAGGAGGAAGGTTAAGGCGGAGCAGAGGAGTTCCTCTTTAGGACAATTTGTGAAATGCAAACAGAAACAGAAGGCAGTGACCCCTTTTTAAGCACAAACAGTCCAAACATACATTTCACAGTTATAACATAATAACCGACTAGCAGTTATTTGAGATGATCACAGTTTTGAGAAGATTGTCAATTATTTAAAACTGACAATTGTCCATAGCTGTTGGATTTCACAGTCATATTATGCTGCAACAAACAACAATAATTTCATGTGCTAGGCTGAGGAAAGGAACAAAAGAAAGCATAAATACATACATTGGGCTACATTATGGGGGTTTAAAAATGAAAAATGTAAGGTAATATATATATATATTTATATATATATGGTGCTCTTAAATGTGCAGAGGGAAACAGGGAGGAGTGTTAGTTGTTTGTAGCCACTTAGCTAATTTGAACATTTTTAGCTAACATTGTACCTTACATTTACATTCTCATAAACAACATGTAGCATTTCTTAATTTTAGAATTTATTTATATATATTATATGATTCTGTCTAGACATTTTTTGTGAGAGAGTGTTACTAAACAGTCAATTCAGCAACTCAGTTCAGCAGATGAAGACAGTTAAATCATTAATTGCAATTATTGATATGACATTTAATTGTCAGCAGAATTTCATGATTGTAGCAGCCCTACGTACACAGGAATTTTATGTTTTACCTTATCAGCTTGGTTTGGTTTGGAAATGCCTGCAACACGTTCCAAAACAAGGACAGGGCAATTTAAGACTAGAAGAATTGGGAAATATCTGAAAAACCATCTTAGGCAGGGAATCCAAGGAACGTCCATTGAAGCCCTAATGCTTTTTGAGAACGGATGGGTCGAGTTTCACAACTTTGCCTTAAAAGGTGCCCGTAAATATAACAGCAGTTTAAGAACAGTTTTCCTCAACAAGCAATTGCAAGGATTTGAGAGATTTTGCTCTCTATGGTCCATGGTATCATCGAAAGTCTCTGCTGTGCTGTGTCATGGTGGTCTCTTTGCATTGATGAATGGGATAAATGGGCTACAGTTTGTGTATGTGTAGCTAAGTGGAGTGATATGGTAGGTGAGTCTAAACTAGCAGTTCTGTTTGTGTGCTTCTTTTGTGTGTGTGTGTGTGTGTGTGTGTGTGTGTGTGTGTCTTAAATGAATGGCTCTGTGGCTGAAATGAAATGTATCTATGGCTGTGTGCTCTAGATATGTGTGTGCGGGTGTTGAGGATATGAGGTGGAGGGCGTACATGTATTCCGGATGTGTGTGTATGTGTTGGAAGTCTGTGTATGTAGCCCGGATGTATTTTGGGGGTGTGTATGTACATGTGCACGAGTGTGTATTGTGTATATGAGTGTGTGTGTGTGTTACGGATGTGTGTGGGGGTGTGTACCGTATGTACCTTCGGGTTGTCTGAAAGTCGTAAAGATGAGAAGCTGCTCCCGCCTTCTGTCTCCCACCTACAGTTATGTTTTTGAAGGCTTGGGATCAAATGTAAACATTACCCCCGGCTTTTGTTGCACATGTGTGTGTGTGTGTGTGTGTGTGTGTGTGTCTGTGTGTCTGTGTGTGTGTGTGTCTGTGTGTGTACGGGAGAGTTTGAGAGCAGTGTTGAGTGCCAGTAAGCGTGCTCCCCAGGAGATCCAAACTTTTCTCTCTATGGCAGTTCTGAACCTGTGAATGAATGGGCATCATGGCCTCTATCATACTTTCAGAGAAAGCAAACTGCTGTACCCATGGCTGCGACCTCAAGCTCAGGACACACTTCTGAAGAATGTTTGCTCTCTTGCACCCCCCCTCAATTCCCCCTCACTCCCTCCCTCTCTCCTTCCATCCCAAAGTCCACCCCCCCCCCCCCCAAGTCGTTTCCGAGAAACAGAGGGGAGGAAGAGTGGAATTGATTTGACTTATAGCCCCCTCTTGTGCTTTCACAACAGTGACATGCATTACTGCATAGATTATAGATGCGTCAAAGCTCTTTTCAGGGACTTGGAGGCAGAGAGAGGCCAGCACACACTGAGCCTTATTCATGTTAACAGTAGGCATTACCCATAAAAATCTGCCCTGCTCAGCAGCATTTATAATGGTGAAATTGTGTGTGTGTGTGTGTGTGTGTGTGTGTGTGTGTGTTTGTGTGTGCTTATGTCACAGATCAAATTTGTCAAGGAGCAGTTTGAGGAGACACAAAGGGAGTGGGTGCTGTTGGTCTGTCTGGGGGCGTCCTCAGGAGTCGGGCGTCTACTCTTCGGAAAAGTGGGTGATCTCATCCCTGGAGTGGGGAAGATTTATATGCAGGTACAGGAGTGCAGCTGGACTGTCCTTTTACTTCTCTTGGTTTATTCACTGTCGGTTACTGTCATTTTGTGTTAGGAATGCACCAATATGGAAATTGTGGACCAGTGCTGATGTCCAATATTTCTGTATACACACAGTTGCTAGAAAAAGTCATAGGTAAGTAGAAGCAGTGTTTATGCTTCTTAGTCAAGTGACAGGCCAGATACCATTATCTAAAAGCCCACCCCTTTTAGAGCACCTAGCTCTACTTATAGGGGATCGTTACTCTAATGAAGTAATTAGTAACATTGACTATCTACTTCTTTCAAAGTGATTATTTACTTATTTACTTATTTCCCCCCTGAAAAAAGTAACCTCCTTCATTACATTATAAAAACCATACAAATCTCGACCATTTGGAAAAAAAAAAAATAAGAAAATGTAATAGGTAATGATCAGACCTGAGCTGCAAATGCTGGTGATGCATAAACATTCACAAAAATTGGGGGGAAAGTGGAAATGTGGACTACTGGACTGCTAGACCAAAAAAAAAAAAAACTTATTTCTACATGTAAAATTCATAGAAGGTTTATCGTTACATGCTGAAAGTTATGGATGAATACATTTTGCATGCTTTTTTATTTATTTATTTTAGATGTATTTATTTTATTTGCATGCTTTGTTTTAACTATGATTTTGTGTTCAAATATACCAGTTCAGACTGTATTATTGCGATTGTAATGTGTCAGCTTAGCTTTAGCTTTAACCTCTATAAAGGCTGGCATGAAATCATGAAGTCCCATGGAGTAAACAAGGTTTGTTTGTTAAAACACACACCAAGCCACTAAACACTTGTGCTTTACTGACAGGATGTTCACCAATACTGATAAATCCACATGACCTCAGTATCAGTGATATCAGTTGGGCCCTGTTAGATTTAGATGAGGTATATAACATTAGTTAAAGTTTCTCCGCTCTCCAGCTAAGTTGGTTGCCAGAATGTAGTATTGTGTCTCTGTGCAAGTATTGCTAAAGTTACAGAAGCCACAGTAAAGACAATGCCCATGGAGGTCCACTGACCTTGAATCTACCAGACTTTAATTATCAACGAACATGGATTCTGTGAGCTTAGCTTTCATAAATAGTGAAACTTTCAGGGACATCCACATCATTTACTGAATCAGCAGTGGCCTGTTTCAAGGGTGTTTTATACAATATATAAAACCTTGTTCGAGATGTGTGGGTACCATATCGTCGCTGTCCAAAGGAAAAACAGTATCTCCAAAACAGCAACTTTACAGGAGAGGGCAAAAAACGAATTTCATTTTAATGTAAGTTAATGGAACCAGGCCTTTTCCAGACCAGTGTTGGACCATTTCTGTTGGTCCATTCATCATGAAATTTTGACACAGTTTAAACAGCAGATGTTGTGTTCAAACGATGCCTAAAAGTAAAATTCTAAAAACCAAAAATGGAGATACATGCTTTTCTTTGGACAGCGACGATGTAATGAAACTTTTACATCAAGTGGAGTTGATGCAGTAGTTGCAATTTGCCGGAAGGAACATGCCTGATAACCCTCATCCTTCCTAACGCTATATAAATTCCCCATACACAGTTCTTGCAATCCCTACAACCACCCATGTCCCCTGTGTTCCTCAGTCCTAAATCAGTACTATATCATACTACAGTTATAATGGGGTTCTGGCCTTCTAGCTCCAGGTAGAGCCCACCCAGTTCACAGAGATTGCCCTCCGTCCTTAGATCAGTCTTCCTTCATATTACCACCACATGTTACATTCATGATCAGAAGTCTTAAACGATATTCAATGTTTGTGCCTTTATTTGCTTATTTACCTTGTTCTGTTTGTGTTTGCATATTTAGGTAGCCTCCTTCATGGTCCTGGGTCTGATGTCCATGATGATCCCACTGTGTAGAGTATTTGAAGGGCTGGTGGTGGTGTGCGTTTTCATGGGGCTGTGTGATGGCTGCTTCATTACCATCATGGCTCCCATCGCCTTCGAGTTGGTAGGGCCCATGCAGGCATCCCAGGCTATTGGGTACCTGCTGGGCCTCATGGCTGTACCGATGACGGCAGGCCCCCCTATTGCAGGTGGGTACCTCACAGCAGATATTTTAAATAGTCAGTTGTATGACTTTGGTTGTTGCTGTGTGTGGAAGTTATTAGTAGTTATTGTAGTTATTTTTGGCCATTTATTTTTTTGCGTAGGACTTTTTTTTTTATCTCACAAAAATGGTAGCTCAGACAAGGAGACATTATTTATAGGTACTGTTATTCAAGCATGAGCCTCTCGAGAGTGACTCAACTAAGACCGCAGGGTGAGATCTCTAAATACACCTTAAGACACAGACACAGCATCAATATTTGTTCAGCTTAAACAAGGAGCTGTGACAGTAAGCGAATTACCACGGTCATGTGATTCATACCGCGGTGTGGAATTCATTATCCTCATCAATGCTTACCAACGTCACAGAATTTATTTATTTATTTATTTACTTTTGAAAGTTGATTCATCATCATTACTGGGAGGGGAAACAATTAATACCACCACAGCCATACTTCCACAGTCCCAGCACAATTAGAAGCCGTGTTTATGCTTCTTAGTCAAGAGACAGGCCAGATGCCATAATCTAAACGCCCACCTCTTTTAGAGCACCTAGCTCTACCTATAGGGAATAGTTACTCTAATGACGTAATTAGTAACATTGACGTAATTAGTAACATTGACATTGATCTACTTCTTTCAAACTGTAACGTGATTATTTAATTACTACCTCCTGAAAAAAGTAACCTCCTTCATTACATTACCTCTAAGCTACTTTCTAAAACCCGTACAAATCTCGACCATTTGGAAAGTACAGGGGAAAGTCCAAATGTCCTTAATTTACAAAGTAAAAGTCATTTAAAAGGCATATAGCAAGCTCTGCCTTTACTATGAACATGATACAGCCAGTTATGCTTGATTCAGTTATTTATTTGACTGATGTTATTAGAAAGCCTAGAAACGTACCAGTAGAAAGAGTTCAAAGCTAAATAAAATCAGGCTTTTCCAGAGTCCAAATTAAGTCTGGCCTATTTAGGTGAGGTTCAGTCAATCTCTTTTGCATCACATTGTTTCATAAAAGTTTGTCAAATTGCTTGTCGAGGTTTTGACAGTGAAACACTCTTGCCCACATTTGTGCCGCACTAGCCAAAACTGCACAGTCAGCTACTGTGACATATAGGATATCTCCACATGTACAGCAGGTTCTTAGTGAGGAACAGAAGGTTGGGTTCTAGCTTCACTGGCAGATACAGTGAGCGTCTGGTTCATAAGAACAAGGTCAAGCAGCAAACACACAGGACAACACAGCTACAGACTGGCAGAGGGCCAAAACCACTCTCTACTGACCG
>CM067477.1:30758926-30791968 GCA_034552555.1 Semaprochilodus insignis
GAATTATTAGGACTCTTGTCCGATTAGGCCTCTATCCCTTTCTTTTCCTTATTCAGGATTTGGTCTTAGGTAAGTACAGAATCTGTTAACTCTCAAGAGCACAAAAATGCACACAGTTCTGCAGTTTGGGAATGTCACATGGGGTCAAGACGAGGAGGCTGGATGTAGATGCAAGTATTTAATGAACAGAACAAATAAGACAAAACAAAACCCAAGGAAAAAAAACTCACAAACTGAGAAACTACTTGGAACAGGGTTACAAAAACAGACATGAGGACAAACGACCGACATGGAGACAAAACACCAAGCAAGCACGAAGGGAACCACAGGGAGTATAAGTGAACAAAGACTAACAAGGAACACCTGGGAAGGGGCGGAGCTACAAACTAGGGACCGGTGAGGGGCCTGACAAGGGGGCGGAGACAGGAGGAGCCAAAAACCAAAACAAACAGAACAAACTTGGAACAAGACAACAAAAGGCGCATGGAAGTGACAAGAAACCAGAAAACCAGAGAAAACAGACAAACATGCGCAAGACAAGGCAGGATGTGACAGGGAACACATCATGAGTCTGACGTAGACCTTTTCTCGGTACTTTCTCAAGAACAAATTTAAGAAAAAACTTTGGACGATATGGGGGAATTAAGCCCGTTCAGAAACATACTCTGGCCTTCTTCAACCTTTTAGCTGAACTATCAATATGAATAGCACAAAAGACATTATTGTACATATTTTATGGCAGCAGTTTGAAATGGCAGCTTTCTTCTTCCTCTTCCACTTTTGTAGATCAAAGGAGGGCAGCATAGGTTTAGTGAGGTTTGTGTTACTTCTGGTCTGCATTGCCTTCAATCTCCCCTTTAATAATAAGATTCAGAAGCTTCACTGGGGGGCTGATTAGGCTCTTTGCAGAGATGTGTGTGTGTGTGAGAGAAATGTGTGTATCAGTTCTCAGCTGGTGCACAAAATAATGTGTTAGTGGGACGTGGTAGCACAGATGTAGTGTTTATGATCTATGGGAAGGTTTTATTATAGATAAGTCATCAGCTTCAATGATGTAGTTGAGAGAGTTTTGCTGGGGGCCGTGACATGGGAATACACAGTCTTTGGCAGATTTTGACTGATGCATATTTAGTCATTTCATGGAGGTGCTGGTAGGGAGCTATATGGGGAAACCCATCGTAATCCTCTTGAGACAGAGTCCTGTTTTTCTGTTAGGAGCAGCACACATTGCCATTGAAATGCTAAGCAGGGCACTTCTGCAGTTGTTGTTGCTCTGTACTTGTTCAGTCATTGTTCAGTTCTGGCAAAACGTTTAAGGTCAGTGTTCTTTCAGTCAGTGCTGGGCAGACTATGCAGTGAGATAATCATCCTCAGCCCTATACGAGTGTTATGGTGAAAAAAGAAAGTTAAAAAAATAGAACTATAAAAGTTAAGCTTCCTTTTGGAGCAGTTCTCATTTAATGGTGAACGCTCTTTGGAAGGCAGTAACTAACTGGCAATAGCTTTTCAGATTTCCATGTAGGAGAGTTGAGACCTTTCTGAATATTTCCTTTTGTCTGCTAATGTTACAGCCAGAAGTTACAACTCTTACATCCCTAGTTGCCGTACTCTGTCAGAATGCAACTTACAAGTTCCCAGATCTATCTGTTTTGGCTTTTAGCACTAATCTGAAGGGCAACAGCACCATTAAGACAGATAAGGTCAATTGCATTGCCGATCACCATTTGTGTATGTGTACAGTTATCACTATATGTTATACTTACCTGTTGGTGTTGAACCAATGTGTTGTCCAAAAAGGGGGCAAAGCAGTCTGAGCTCACTCTTGAGTGTCCCGAAGAGCCCACGGCTAGCTCATGGGAGGGGTGAGGTCAGACCAGTAACCATGCTAGCAAACATAGGTGAGATTATAGATGTGCGCATTGGGATAACGGTAATCCTAGTAAAGGTTAAAGCAGGCCTGTGATGATAATTTGTTTTTATAAGATTGACGTGCTTACCTTTTTACTTACCCTTTTAAGTCAGCACACCCCTGTTAAAGGGGAATGGTTGGTTCCATGTGTATAGTATTGTATGTGTGTCTCCACTTCGTGTAAATAAACACCACTAAAAGGAAGCTATGCGTTGAAGTCATCCTCTCGGTCCCAACGCCTCTATCACTCAGCCCAACTTACCCGGTGACTTCGTGTGTTCTCGCCAGAGCATCGTCACAGTTCATAATAATATTTGGCCAGATCCGAGTAGTTCAGCATCAGAAACATGAAGAAAGTTATTCTGATGAATAATTAACTGTACTATTCATATTCAGGACACTACAGTTGTACCTTTACTGAAGAGAGGTATTTAAACAGTGGGTGTACAAACTTAAAGTAATGTCAACAGGCATCTATTTGTCTACTGTATTTCATGTTTACAAAGAGACATGAAGTCTAGAAATGCCACTGTCCTCATCACCAGGAGAACGTTGCTGACTACAAAATGTTATAACATAATGTAACAGTAATGACATAATAGCAGGCAACACCGTTCCCTTTCATTTAACATTTACACTCAAGAGCCGTGGTACAAATGGATGGCACTATGTATAGACCTGGTACCAAAGTCAAAAGCACCACCACACAACATAAATCAGGACAAAACCCCACAAAAAAGATGGCCCTTTTAGGGTTATGACAACATACTGCCAAATCAATGCAACTAGTCAATATAAAATGTCCAACTAGTTTGTATTAGCGTGGTCATGAATACAGGACTAGACGGTTAATGGGGTGGGAGTTTGGACTGGGGAACAGACATCGGACTGGGCAAACGACTGGATTGGGGAACAGATAGGAGAAGAGACGGGAGAATAGACTGGAAACTGAACTGGGGAGCAGACTGGAGACAGGATAGGAAGTGTGATGAAGGGCTGGACTAACGAAAAGGGGACAGGAACTGAAATTGTTACAGGGACAGGAACACTGACAGTAACAGGTACCGACACATACGCAGTAACAGGGCCAAACACACAACCAGCAATGGGGGACGAAACAGACGCAGGAGGAAACACACAACATGAAGTATCTATCAGGACAGAGAACTGGGATGGGGTTGAGCTGGGCAGAAGAGTCAGAGGCCACAGGATGAGCAGGAGACTTGGGAGGCCACAGGCAAGGCAGGGCAAGACATGTCCTAGAGCTGTACCGATGTCCTCGGAGGCAGGCGGGCCTGCTGCGATGTCCTCGGAGGCAGGAGGGCCAGCAGCTTGAAAAAGCCCTTTAAAGTTCTACCCTGTCTTCTTAGGTCTCTTTGCTCAAATGATCTCTCTCCATTGTGCAGCTATTTGCCTGAGCAACATCCTTAAAACAGAACATTCACCACTTCTGAGGGACAGGTTAAATACTCAAAATACAGGTCACTTTCCATGAAAAAGCCACCACAGTGCTCATTTTCACCATCAATCACACAAAGGACGGCCATGAGGGAAGGAAGTAATAAAGGTTTACTGGCCTGAAGGATAGGGAGCAGGTTTTCCATGTAGTCAGTGTCCTTTTCTCAAGAGCAAATCTGGCTTGCTGCATCAATTGTTCGCTCAGTGTTATGTAACATGGAGAGAGACAAGGAGGAAGGATGCGAGTGCCAGTCAGAATGTTTAATGTGACCCAAGATAAAGTAGCCAAAAAAATCCACAAAAGTACAAGAAAAACGAAGGAAAATGAAAAATGAAGATACTAGAAATAAAGGAAACAAAAGACTAAGACCATTAGGAAAACAAAATTATATCAGAGTAACGGAGTAACTTGGCTTGGAGACAAAACACCAAGCAAACATAAGGTAAACAACTAGGGGTATAAATAAACAAGGGCTGACAAGGAACACCAGGGAACACATGCAGAGACAGGGAGGAGCAAAAAAACCCCAAAATAAACAGAAGCACATGGCAGAGAAAAGCTAAGGCACATAGAATAAGATAAATAAACAAGCAAAACTAACTGAAGGCAGGGGCAGGGCTAGACAGGACGTGGCAGCACCAAATTTTGGGCTTCTTGTTGAATTTTATGTGAAGTATTTGTAGTATGGTGTTCAGTAGAGTGCTGGAATAAGGCTGTCTAGAGCTAGACACCCCTGGCCTGTAGCCTTTTCTGTTTTGGCTGGTAGCGAAATTCACATTAGCCTACTCCCCCAACCTGTAATGTAGCTCTACCTGGAAGCATGTCAGTGTGCATCAGATGCAGATAAACACAAAGCAGGCTAAAGCTTGCTGAGATGAACACGAGGCACAGACGTAACTGGCATGTATTGCGCTTCTAGGACATTTTAACACGTGTCACGCCTCCGGGTTTCCCTGACACCTCAGATCTCCCGAACTCCATGTCCCAGAGTTCATTACCCGATGATGTTACTGTCACATGTCCCAAACTGTCCAATCACACCTCATTCTCCCCCCCTTGCCTGAGTATTGATTATCACACACCTGCATCTCATTTCACCACTAGCATATAAACCCCTCAGACACACATACACTCTGTGAAGTATTGCCAAACCCAGTTTGCATAATGAGCGTTCTCTCTTGCCTTCCCTGTTTATGTTCTCTGGTTCTGACTTCTCTTTGGTTCTGACTAACTCTCTCTATCTCGGTTCTCCCCTTTGATCTGGTTGCTGGTTTGTTTGGCCCTTCGGGTATTGTATTCCCCATTTGTTTACTGGTTTACGCTTTTGTCTTACTCCCTTGGATTTGTCTGCCTGTATCGCCCGCTCTCTGGTTCCCGACCCCTGCCTGCCTCCCTGGTTGTTCTCTCTGCCTTGTCCCCTCGGTAATGTTTGCCTGGTTCATGCTGTTGTGCTTTATTACCAATCTGTGTAATAAATCTCAATTGACTTTTAGTTTGGCGTGCGTTGATTGTTAGTTAGTTTGTTAATCCTGACAACATGTCATTTTATTTAACATCAACATAAAGAGCCTAATTTGGGACAAAAGGCTGATTGGCTGAGTTTTTAGATTTACTTGACAGGTGCTTAAAGCAGGTTGGTTCCTGCATAAATTGGTTCCATGCTTGTATTAGAGAGTGCCTGCCCTTTGGCCCTTAATAAAAGTAGCTGCTGCTCGGAGCCTGAAGTAGTATTGTTTTCACATTCTCGAAGCTAATAAAAAAGGAATAAAGAGTCAATATAAAAACAAATAAACACAGCTAAAGGGAATGGATGCGGTAAACAGATATTGCGGCGTCCTTGATGTAGACATTGTATTACTTTTTTTTTAATCTGTGAAAATGTGATTTTGGCCTCAGACCTTGTGCCTGTGCCTGTGCCTGAGTATATGAAAGACAGAGAGAGAAAGGGAGAGAGAGTATGTCTGAAACTTGTCCACAGACTCCTTTATCTTTTGTTCTTATTTGGCTATATTACGCTTGACTATGTTCATCTCTCGTGTTATGTAAGCATATATCTTCTCCCATCTACACTGGGGGTGAAAGCATACTGAAGACGAATCGAACGCAAATCAAATTTTGAGTAAATATGTTGAGCAAGAATTTGATTCAGCCTGCCAGCTGGCTCCACTTAAGTCCTACAGAGTATGAGAGCATGCACACATACGCCATGCATAGATTTATATTCGAGCGTAAATTCCAGGGCTCTGATTTTCACCTTAATTCGTTGAGCCGGTCGCTGTAGCCTTCAGATCCAGCCCATACGTAACGCCTCGTCCTCACTGACCCAGGGTTGCACCTACGCGGGAGGTGCTTTTGGAGCGTTATGCACTTTTGACGGATTTGGAACATTGGGCCATTCTTTTTCACAATTACTTCTTAGAACTTTGTCTCCAGTTCCAGGACATTAGGATAATCTATGGGGCGTCGAGGAACTCTTCAGAGAGTTACTCAAAGCGCTGCCTCCCTAGAAGAGTTTGTTTTCGGTTTAGATTGGCTCTCATTTGGTTTTTGTTCCAAATACTTTGGCAACCTTCTGAAATCCCCTGCTAGTACTCAACACACGTGTTCACGTTAATGTTCCACCCCCTGCTGTATAGAGTACACAGCACAGTCTTCAAAGTTTGAATGTGGCTGAGTGTATATGGTTTACATTTTAATAAGCCATGCTTTTGTTATCGTTGGCCATTACTGTGACCTTTAAGGGTTAAAGTAGCAAGTTGCAAAGTTAACCTAGTGTGGTCTTGGCTGTTTTTCCCTAGTGAGGTCTTAGAGAACACAAAAAAGACCATGTGATGTTTTAACAATGAACTGGATTGAACAGAATGGGCTTTTAACTGGCCTCTGACACCTGTGGGCACAGCAGCTTCGAACTTTCAAAACATGAGTAGTCTGATGCCTGAACGTCCAGTGTATATATCGTGTGTACAGTTCACATCTACAGAAGCAGACTGTGTATGGTCTGGACTGCTGGACTTCAATTCCTGATGACTCTGCATATTTAAAGAAGATGCATATTTAAGGCATTGTCGGACCTTAATGAGGTCTTTTCTTTCTTCAACTTTCTTTCTCTCTCTCCTTCTCATAGGTCTTCTTCATGACTACTTTGGGAACTACCATGTGGCGTTCTACCTGGCCGGCGTGCCCCCGATTGTTGGAGGTATTGTGCTGTTTTTCGTCCCGCTGATGTACAAGCGTCTTCAGAAACGCCAAGCCGAAGCCTGCGACCCCAGCACAGACCGGATGTTGAAAAACTGCTCCAACGGAGACATGCTGCCCGGATACACAGACATGGAGACACACATTTGAGCATCATATGTGCACAAAGTCAGAAGTGAGTAAAAGTCTTGTTGCTTCTGTGAACCAAAGCAGAGGTACTTTTCAAATAACAAGTTCCCTGTAGAGCTTAAAGCAATCTCATGGACCTTTTTAGTTCATTCAGCATTCATCAGAATACGAAATTAAGTTTGTAATTCTCTTTTCCTCTCAACTAAATAAAAGCCAGACGTCTCAAATAACAGCCAAAAGCCAATTTCAAAGCATACATGTGCTCTCAAGGTAAATTAAATAAGAAAAAGTGAACACAAACTACGATGATACCTTCTATAGACATTTCTATATGAAAGTATTGATGAGTTTAATGGAAAAAAAGCTTCTACAGATGTTATGTAAATAACTAGCTCATCTGTTACATTAAGCACCGCCTTTGGGATAAATTTTAACATATTCAATTGTGCTACGTTCAAATGAAAATGAGAAACAAAACTATGATATACTTAAAAGATATACCCAAAATAGGATTGCATATTGGCCAAAACCTGGTAATATAATACATATTATGTTACAGGGGTTGCAGTTATAAAGATATACTATATATATATATATATATTGTGTTTTTTGTTTTTATTTACTCAAATTTTAGAAAAGTCATCATAGTATAAAAAAATTATGCCTCCATATGCATAGGTTTGCTAAGGTTAGCAGCAGAGGTGGGAGTAAGTCATACATGAGCAAGCCACAAACAAGTCTCAACAGTCTCAAGCAAGTCTCAAGCAAGTCCCGAGTTAACGTGGGAAGATTCAAGCAAGTCGAGTCCTGCTATAAGTCAAGTATCTCTCAAGTCAAGTCGTATGGAGTTATGATGCTCCAACTCCAACAATTTCCACATTTACGTCAGTTAAAGTCAGTGGCCATAAAGAGCTGAATTTTTATTTTCAAATATTTTTCACTTGGCCTTTTAACACATCTGTCGAAGGAGCTTCTCGTATGACACTGCTTGATTGTTTTCCTGTTACACTGCACAAAAAGCCAGAGGAAAAAACATAACTAGGCAACATAACTAAACACATAAAATTTCAAAATGCCTTTGGAATCTGCAGTCATCTTGAAAAAACAGCTGCACCCAGAAGGATCAGCCAACAGGACTGAAACTTGGTGAAACCTAGGTTTGACATCGTGAGGCATGTGAATGATTCAAGTTGCACACATTCAAGTGACGAGCCTTATCCCTGTACCTGACTGACCCAACAGCCACAAGTGCGGACACTGAATTGACCCAAATCCATACAGTATTGCGTTACTGGCGGATCAGTGTTTCCTTACATCTGTAACCATAAACAATGTATGTATTACTGAACATCTTCATATCGTCCGCTCCTAGTAAGATCAGTTTAGTAGTTAAGTAGTCAGGCTTTAACTCTCCTCTTTCTCCTTATCATCTCTTATTTTCATTTGATCCACATCCCTCACGCTCCGTCTTTCTTTCTTTCCATCTATATCCCTTTTCTTTCTTTCTCTGCCCTGTCTCTGCAGGAATTCACAGTTCACTCTTCAGCATGGTGTGGATGCGGATGCTTCCATGTGTGCAATGCGGCATGTGTGTGGGTGAGCTTCATTGATCTCCCTCCTCAGATGAAATCAAACTCTCACTCTTCCTGCTTTTCTTACAGGAGAAGAGACCTGCACATCTATCCAAACCTCCCTGGCCTCCCTACCCTCCCTTCCCCTTTTTCCCCCACCAACCGCTGAGGGATTATGGAATAGGGCTCGGAAAACACACCGGAGGAGAGCTGAGTGATATATGCCTACAAAGTAGAAGGTTTGAGGCCCCTTTAAAAAAAAGAAAAACAATAGCAAACAGCAAAAAGAAGGAAGCATCACACAGTCTGAAACACTACGGGTGAGCGGAAAATCGAAAGGCCTCCATGATTTTACTTCTCCGGAGAGCTGGAGATCTTCACGGCACGGAAAGAAGGGGTTGCTGTTTAGCAGTGGAGATTTTTTTTTTCATTCCCCTCGAGCACTTATTGATGACACTCTCCCTCGTATTTTATTTCCTTGTATAGAATTTTTAATTTCGATGCTCACATATAGGTGTTCACTTTTTTTTACTAAATGTGGTATCTCCTCCCCAGCCGAGGCTTTTCCAGTCCTTCTGTTCCTAATGCAGTTCTCTGCTATGGACTTGCTATGATGACCACTAATGTGGTTTTGGGATTACATGAAACAACATTGCAGCTAAAGTACATGCCACATTCAAACGATACTGGAAGATTGCTTTTTAGCCCCTTAAACTGCCTCACTCTCGTAACTCTCGACTTGAGTATTACTCACAGAACAATAGTCTCACAGTAATAGTAATTAATCTTAAAACGACTAACCGAATAATCACTCTGTGGTTTAAGGGGTTGAAACGCTAACTCGGAAAGGTGATTTTCCTAGGTGTATTCTTTACAGATCTCTGCGGACCTCAGCCAAGGGTTTTACTATGCAGTAACAAAACTCTGTTTGAACTGATGCTGATTTTTTTAGAGCCAGTCAGTCCATCGCAACACTCTGTGCCAGTGAGCTATGATAATATAGCCTTAATTCTTAATCCTTCACAGGAACTACCAGACTTCATAACCTGTTTAGTGACGAAGACAAGCAACGACAATGATAACCTTCGTAGGAGAAGGACAGTCACTACAGATGTGAGAAGTCTGATGTTTATATGATTTTATTTGATTTCTTTGTATCCGATTTGATCAGCTTTCATTTGTTTGCTCACAAACCAATAACGGCTCATTTGTCGCAGTAGGACCAGGCACATGCTTAATGAGTTTCAGGGTTCCTGCTTATTCTTAATCAGTAAAAAGCAAACAGAGCTGCTATTTTTATGTTTGGGGTAAAAAAAAAAAATTTGTTCAAGCTTGTTTCAATGGAGCAGGAGAGTTGTCATGTCGTGTCTCGCAAAGACAATCAAAGTGAGATTAAGTGGGTCTGTGCATGAATGGAGATCCTGGAGATACAGTGATTCATTCATGACTCAGCAAAATTCTACAGGACATGGATTGCTTCTGGCGTTAAGATATTTTAGTGTTACACAGTGTCCAGAGTGGACGGTTTATAGGCCAGTATTTATGCTACTAAAAAGTGATTTTGCAAAATTTTTAATTTTTTTTTATTTTTTATTTTTTGCAATCTCTGTAAGGCATTTTGGTGAACCCTCTTTTAGGTTCTTTTTACTGTTCATGCTTGGCTTCTACTTTATTTTGATTCAATTAAGTAAATTAAATGTGAAATGCTTTTATTGGTCCAAAAAAAAAAAAAAAAAAAAACATTGATCAGAGCTGTCATTGGCTATTCTCCATTGAGCTGCTTTCCCATTGGTCTTTGCCTCTGAGTCATCAGTGGCCGTTATTGTCCCTGGGTTCTTTGATTCCGATTCCTTCCGGCCACTGTGATGTTGTGTCATAGACACTTGTCTGTGGGGCTAGCTTTACAAAGTGAAACTTCTGTGCAACTTTAATCACTTAAAATGTGCATGAAATTAAATTTCTGAAACACATTTGAAACCTGTTTATAACGCAACCTATTTGTGCAAAGTCCTGGTCTGACATGATCACATTTACCATTACTGGTGTGACTGACGGTTTGATGAAGCTGTTTGTTTTATGAAACAGCCAGTCACACCAGTAATGGTAAATGTGATCATGTCAGACCAGGAATTTGCACAAATAGCCCCTGCCCTTTTACCCCATACTGCACAAATGCCCTATTGTTTACTATGTATAGTAATGGTATTTGATATTGCCTTCGTTACTCTGTAGAACTCTTTTGGCTGAAGCACAGATGGCTCAGCCTCATCCCGGGAATAGAGCTGTTTTGGGTTCTATGTGCTTCCACATGCTCCCTAAGATGCCCCGCTTCAGATTTCACCTCAAGCCATTCCAAAATTCCAAAGCACCGTTATAATGACACATTCTGTAATGTCATTTTGAACAATAAGTCTAAAAAAAAACAAAGCCCCCCAAATTGTCTGCACATGCACGTGCATCAGAAGATATTGCTGAGACTGACTTATTTCCGTGATCACATCGCAGACAGGAAAGAGATAAAAAGAAGGACGCTTTCTTGGAATATTGTTGCTTATTTGCTGGAAACCAGCATTTTTAATTAGCAACAAGCGACCCAGTTCCCATGGTTACCTGACAACCATTTCACCAGCATTTATTCTGTACTGGTAGCCTGCTATATCATAATTACCAGAGCTGGTAAACTCTATTAAATGATATAAAGATGTAAATCTAGGCTAAGTAACGCTTTGCAGATCAGTTTCCATAGACAAATCTCAATGAAAAAAAAAAATATATACATGAAAAATAGTAGCTACTAATGGAAAAATCGTGTAACTGTTGCACAGAAGTAATGTTTCCTGCAACTCAACAATCTGCAACGTGTTGCCTGAAACGTTCACCATGTGAAGGGAGCCTTAGAGCTATGCATCCTTCATTAGGACCGGTCTGCTGCATGCATCCCACCTGCTCACCACTATAAGGAAAACAAAGCCAAGAGTCGATCACGATTGAAACCAAATTGCCTCAGTAGTCCCTCTTCAGGTTTATCCATGAAACAGTGCTGATGTTCCTGAGTCTTTGGAACCATATACCTCTGAAGATGTCTCTTAAAAGGAAACTGGTTGATAAGGTGGTGCGGAATGTTTAAAGACTGAGTTTTGATCTGTCGATCGCAGGACGCTATACGTTCACACTGAAAAAGTGAATCGGTGAAAAATGGCTTTTTTTATAGGAACAACACAAGGACACACATACCTCAGAAATCTACCTGCTAAGATACATACCGTCAGTTTTACAACCGCTGTGCACTTCAGCCGTCTTGCATTTACCTGCTAGGACACAGTAATCGCAGAGTTCGAGCCTCAAAGCTAGTGTTCCTCAGTACAAGCATCTCTCTTTCGTTCCTTCCCTCTGTTTCTGCCTACACTGAACTGTCGTCGGTTCCAGCTGTGGGGAAACCCTGAACAGAGCCTCCTTTATACAGTCTCTCCATTTACTGCGAATAGATGTAGCTGTAGCTGTTCGTAGTGCCGTTTATGTTTGGAGCGTGAATGTATATGTGAGTGATCCCCTACAGCAGTTTCCGCTTTGTAATCTCTCAGAACCTCAGGGATTGTGCTTTGAGAGTTTCTCCTTCGTCTTGTTTCGTCTTGTTCTAGCCTCACTGGGCCAGCACATGCTATGTTGGTACAGCTGCTGTGTGCAGACAGGCATCTGAATGTTGAAAGTGATGACCTACAGACGGAACTGAGTCAATTGGTGCGAGATTTCAGCACTGTTTCTTTCCTTGTGCCATAAAATTAGCTGAGCGTTTCCCAGCCCCTTTTAATTGCCGTCGCCATAGTTACAGAATGTTGCAACCTAGCTCGGTTTGTCTTCCATGATTTAACGTAATGTAGTTTCAGCCAAATCTCACTTACTTATCCTCTGTCTTTCATTTTCATCTAAAAGCATCTTAAGCATCTGATGTTTCAACACTGCATTCAGTTTGCTAATGACGCTTCCCACTCAGATTAGCTTAGATTTCCTGGGTTTCTCGTTTCCTGTCCAATCCAATGGGGCGTAAGTCAAAGAGCACCCTTCCTTTATTCAGTTTTCTGTCAAAACATCCATTAGAGGAGATTAATAGGCTTTCCCAGTTATTTTAAAATTGCCTTATTGCTGGTTACAATTACTGTATTTATGCTGACACGAAAGTTCTAATTCTTGAATGGTGAGTTACATGTATTTGACATTTGTTAATGAGACCTTTAGAGGGCGGCGGTGAGTGACGTTTATTTATTTTAGGAGGTGTTAATGGGCAATGCTTCTTTATTTGATGTTTCTTGGTAACACTTCTAGAAGGCGGTGTTGAGCAGTGTTCGTTCATTTGATGTTTGTCGGCAACAGTTGAAATAATAAATGCCGCTCCCGAGATTTGGTAGACCACAATCATAAAAACAAAAATGAAGGAATAAACAAATCCATGTTTTCAGCTTTTTTGTGATGCTGGAAACAGAACTGAACAGCCTGAACTTAATGGCGTGTTTTGACAGAATTAAATGAAGTAGGGTGGTCTCTGACTTTGCCCAGTGTTTGTGTGTATTGTGGCAGGGGTGAGGTGGAGTCGCCGCCTCCGCCGGTCGTCTAGCATCCTCTCAAATGCCGGGCGGACCTTTTCTGGTGTACTCAGGATACTGACGACATGGGTGTATCTGGCAGCGCTGTCGAGCAGGGCAGCAGCTCAGGGGTGCCCTCCGGGACACCAGGCGGCACTGTCGAGCAGGGCGGCAGCTCAGGGGTGCCCTCCGGGACACCAGGCGGCACTGTCGAGCAGGGTGGCAGCTCTGGGGTGCCCTCCGGGACACCAGGCGGCGCTGTCAAGCAGGGAGGGGGCTCTAGAGTGCCCTCCAGGACACCAGGCGGCACTGTCGAGCAGGGCGGCGGCTCTGGGGTGCCCTCCGGGACACCAGACGGCGCTGTCGAGCAGGGCGGGGGCTCTAGAGTGCCCTCCAGGGCGCCAGGCGGCACTGTTGAGCAGGGCGGCAGCTCAGGGGTGCCCTCCGGGGGGCACCAGGCGCCACTGTCGAGCAGGGCGGCCGGTCAGGGCGGCTCTGGAGTGCCCTCAGCCACGAGGGCCTGGGGAAGTAGCAGCCCCCCATGTCGCCAGTGCTGCCTAGTGTCCTGGAGGACACCAGAAAACGTCTGCCTGGCATTCGGGAGGATTCCAGAGGACCGGCGGATACGGCGACTCCACCTCACCCCTGCCACAGTATATATATATACTACAGTACATAGCTGACGTTGCTCAGTACAATGTTCAGTTGAACTGTTTCTTTACTCTCGGTCTGTGTGAATATTTTGAACATTAGTTTTTCTTTTTGACTGAACTGTTCTCATAACTGCTTTTTTTCCCCTTTCTTGACGTTACATCACATAGTTGAATAAAGTATGTGTAAATTAGCCAGTGCAGTTCAGGCTCCTCAGCATGTCTAATACACAAAGATAATAAACAGCTGTCGGTATCTTTCTATAAAGCCCAGTGGCCACTTGCTCCACGAAGTTCATGGAAATAAAGGATCTGTAATGGTAAACCCACAAGATTTACAGCTTTAAAGGCCAGTACTTAAGACGCAGGTGCAAGTGGCCACAGTAGTCCACAACAACTTCAATTCCCACCTTCTTCACAACCGTGCCTGCTTTAAAAAGGGCCAGTAGATATTCACCATTATGTCAGCTAGTTCACTGATTAGCAGTTGATTCACTGATTATGTTTCCACAGATCTGATGAACTTTATTATGTACTGGTAAAACTGTACAGAGTGCAGAATCACATGTATGCGTATATATAAAATGAAAACTTTTTTTTTGTAATCTTGTACATATTTTAGTCACCCTCCATGCTAAACCTATAGCATTACGAGCACGCTGAGTTTTGCGAGTTGCTTTATAAACTTGTTCTTTTCTAATAAACGTATATGACAGACTTAAACGATGGAACGTATAGGACTGAACTCACTTTTTGTAGGGCATAAACCAAGTTTATAGATGTGTCTAAAGATGCTCCCAAAGCAACCCTTTAGTGTATGAAAGGGTCACTACTTTCAACCTTACATATGAACCTTTATTCTTTATGACTACTTGGTGCTGTTGTTTCATGTCTTTGGCAACACTTATAATATAATATTTAACAGAGGTCCAACCATCTCCCCTATACAGCCACTATTAGCACACAGTAACGTGTAATTAAGCCAGCAAATACATAAATACACAGTAGTGATTTTGTATGACTGGCTAGTAATCTGGACATAAACCCTCAAAAGAAGAAAATGATTCCACAGAAGCAGATGTTGAGGGATCGGTGTTGTTTCTATACAGCAATATTTACAGGGGAGGATCAAAATCGACATCGCATAAAACAGAATTATCATATCCCATAAGGACGGAGTTAATCACACAGCATGTCCGTTAGAAGTGTTGCCGTCTTTTCTTTTACCGTCTCTCTCTGCATGTCTCCGTTTAAGGCCTTCACCTGTCCTTCTTTTCATTTTTTTGGTTTCTGCTTATTGCTCATTCCTCTTGTGATTCATTCGAAGTGAATGCAAATGATTAAAAAGTTATGCTGCTAGATACATGGAATTTTGGGTTCATGTGAATAGTACTTTTGATCATCTGTAATAAACATCATTTTTTGGTTTGTTTGTTTTATATCTCAAACCACCGTCACACCACTCTGTTTTTTCCTGTAATTGATCTGTACTTTTTTCCAGTTTGCATTTGTGTTGCAATAATGTATGACGCTGATAACTATTTTGTCACGTCAATAAAATGATATTTCTCTTATATGTGTCTCTGAAAAACTTAATTCAACAAGAAGCGTCATTGGTTATTTCATTTTTGGCAGGTACAGTATGATGATCTGTATGATGACACAACAATAGTAGTAATCTGTCCAGGAAGCTGGAAACCATTAAATTATCTTTAAATGTCATGCGACTGTACATAACAGATTTACGGATTGATTATCGTCTTATCGGTTAATTGTTTAAGACTTAATGATTGAGCACCACAGATTTGTTTCGATATACAGCCAGAGGTAAGCGAGCAATTAGGACTTTTATTTTGTAATATATGACCAGAAGACGTGTGTTATAAATGTATATATTTATAACATATAATTTCATTACCAATTATACATTTGAATATATTAGATATAATATATCTATATTAGAGCTATCTAAACAGTCAGCTCACTTCCAACCACACAACCGTAGACTGCACCAACCACTCCTGCTGCTGCCTCTGTTGCTGCCTGTGTCAGTAGTGTTATCCCTGATGGCTGCCATTAGAAACAATGTACTAGAACATTTATGTAATTTGAGTATGTGTATTTATTTTGGATTAACATGTAGAAGTTCCCCTCACACATACAGCTCTGGAAATAAATAAGAGCCCACTCCAGTTTCTTCTTAAATCAGCATCTCCACATGTACAGCAGGTTCTTAGTGAGGAACAGAAGGTTGGGTTCTAGCTTTACTGGCAGATACAGTGAGCGTCTGGTTCATAAGAACAAGGTCAAGCAGCAAACACACAGGACAACACAGCTACAGACTGGCAGAGGGCCAAAACCACTCTCTACTGACCGTGATGAGCGCCACCTCATCCAATGTCCCTTAACCACCGTAAGATGACCTCAAGTGACCTATAGAAAGACTGGCGAGCGGTGGCTGGGGTGAAATGCACAGCGAGCATGGTTCAGTAAACAGGCTTCTGGAGGGTCATTAGTGATTTTCTAAATAAACAGATCTAAATACAATATTTGATCTGGAATTTGGGAGATGTGTTTCCAATAGTGTATAGAATCAAACAGAACTGCTCATTTTGGACCAACACAAACCCAGAAACTATACAACTATCATTTTCAGGTGTATATGCCTACCTTCCACTTCATCAGGTACACCATACGGCAGTGGTTCTCAAGCATTCCTGCCTCAAAGCCCACCTGTTCATTCTTAGAAAGCGCGAAAGGCCAATAGAATAAAGTGATCTTGTCCTTTTTTGTTTTAAAGTTTTACTTTGATTTTAATCTCCAATACAGTTATGTTTGGGTGCCTACACTGCAATATGTGACCCATAAATATCATAGATCAGGCTAACGTGAGATAACGTGTTTAATACCAGACATCATGAAGAATGGTGGGAAATTAAAGAGAATGTCGGGGGAGGGGGGTGTACTTTGTGTTGGTGTGTGGATGTGTATTTTCTATGAACATTATTAACAGCTTGAAAACATTTTAAAATTTCTATTTCAGTGTCAAGTCAGTTATTTTCTTCACCGATGTTTAAGTGCCCTCAGGACTGTCTCGGGGACCACTTAAGGGTGCTTAGCGGCCAACTCATAGCCCAGTAGTTGAGAAACCCTGCCATAAGGTACACCTCCCTCCTTGTGTCTACCTTCACTGTCCCCCCACATATGGTAAATGGAGCCGACAGATACCAGAAGGTGGTATATATATGTAAAGCACCTCTTTGTATCTACACCGTATCCATTTGGTATACACATCGTTTCTGACCCACTTTCACCAATGACCTAAAAAACCACAACAAGCAACAGCCAATATGAGAACATACCGGCCAGTCCTGGCCAAGAATTAGGAGCATTCCCAGCCAATCCCATCGCCGGTGGTGGCACGCTCCCAACCAATCCCATGGACACACAGGTGCTTCTTTTTGCAGCCGGTTGCAGTATGCAACCACCGCAATGTGCAATATCACGAATGCGCCACAAGATGGAGCGACTGCTCTGATATACACACAATCAGGCAAAACCAAAAATCCCATTAAAATGCGTTTGTGCTCAGCTGCTGTGTATGCATATTCGATTGTCTTAGACAAGGCGTAGATATACATGCACCATATCAACAACAACGTTAATGTAATGTTCTTATTAGCCTGCTCAGAGAAAACATAAAAGCTTTCATTTATGGACTTTTTATACCAAAGTTTAAAGCCACAAAGGAGGGATGGACAGGGAGAAAGGAGAGGGCATGAATTACTGAATTACTACTAATTACTGCATTTGATTTCTTTATGGTGGAGATAGCTACTAGGGGTCGTGGTGTTGCAAATGGAATTAGAACCATTTTATTCACTGTCCGAAGCGAGAAATTGAGTATTCTGTGAGTATGTAATGTTTATAATGATTTGTTATGTGCTAAAAAAAAAAAAAAATTAAAAAAGTTTCTTTAGGGTCTATTTTTCCTCACGACAGCCTGCATGTTCCTCTCACATCAATATTTTAGGCCAAAATCGTCTTTTACAAGCATCACATAACAGACATCATGCAGTGTATTCATAACCATTTCACATAAAACGTTTTCAGCCAAAAAGCTTTTAGAGTCATTAAACTGTTTTAGACATCTGGTTCTTTAGACATCTGGTTCTTTAGACATCTGGTTCTTTAGACATCATCACTGTGAACAGTTCAAACGCAGCAAGTTTCTCTAGAATAACATATTTGCTGTAAAAAGACGTGAACGACTTTGTTTACATTTCTTCTTAAGCATTTAATAGTGACGAATTATTGGGAAGCAAAACAGTGGAATTCCCATTTAACTGTAATTGTGGAATGTTCAGTACCACTGATACTGAAACTGAATTGTTCAAGTCATCTTTTTATTTAAACCATCCAACCAGTTTCATATCACTGCAAAGTACAAGCTCCCAAAACAACAAACACCACAATAAATAAATAAATAAATAAATAAATAAATAAATAAATAAATAAATGAATGAATGAATGAATGAATCAATGAATAAACTTTTTATATACAGTCACATCTGCAAGTGTTTGGACAGTAACCCACTTTTTCCCAGCATCTTCACAGGCTCCAAAGTAATTGGACAAACTAACATAACTATGAACACCAGGATCATTTTCAATACTTGCCTGCCTTCAAAGTCTGCCTCGCCAAATGCTAAATTCCCTGGAGAGGCTTTATGAGGTCTTCACTGCAGCCATCTTATTGCTTGTTTGTGGGTTTATCTGCCTTCAGTTTTATCTTCACTAAGTGAAAAGGATGCTCAGTTAGGTTGAGGTCAGGACTGTCATATAAGGGCATTCTACTTCTTTGGGCTGCTCTTGTTGTATGTTTTGGGTCATTATCCATTTGCACTGTGAAGCACCGCCCTGTCAGTTNTGTCATATAAGGGCATTCTACTTCTTTGGGGTGCTCTTGTTGTATGTTTTGGGTCATTATCCATTTGCACTGTGAAGCACCGCCCTGTCAGTTTTGCAGCGTTTGATCAAATCTGAGCAGAACGTGTAGCTCTTTACACTTCAGAATTCACCATGTTACCTCTATCAGCAGTCACATCATCAATAAACACCAGTGACCCAGCTCCGTTTCGGGCAGCCGTGGGCCGGAGGTTAGGGAACCAGCCTTGTGATGATCAGCAGGTTGCCGGTTCTATTCCCTGAACTGAAATGAATTGACTGAAGTGCCCTTGAGCAAGGCACCTAACCACCACATGCTCCTTGGGCGGCATGGATAGGGCTCCCCACCCATCCGGGCACATGTGCGCACTGCCTGCTAGAGTGTTTGGTTACTAGCGTGTAGGTGTATCACTGCATGGATGGGTTAATGCAAAGGTTGAGTTCTTCTGGTTCTAAATTCACTGGCTGCCATAAAGGCCTATGTCATAACACTGCCTCCATCGTGTTTCACAGATGGTAGACAGTGGTTGACAAAGATACGGCAGCCTCCTCTGGAATGTCCTTGACTTTCACTCCTAAAGTTTCTGCTGTCTCTCTAATAGCTTTGTTTTGTGTTTGATCGGCCTAATGATTCCCCCTTCCCATGCATCCCACCTCTTTGGATGGCATACTGAGCATGATTAGATGAATCAGTATTCCAGATCTTTATTGAAACAAATGGAAGCCACGTGGTCCGGGCCAAGGACAAACAGGACCAGCTAAAATGTTGGCAGCAACAAATCCAAAAGCCAGGGTCTGTCATGGTATGGGGTCAGTGTCAAGTGTAATTTGTACTTCTCTAATGGCAGCAATAATACAGAAAAGCACTTTGAGATCTAAGAGCAGTGTATGCGGCCTT
Organism: Semaprochilodus insignis; assembly: GCA_034552555.1. Taxonomy (NCBI): domain Eukaryota; kingdom Metazoa; phylum Chordata; class Actinopteri; order Characiformes; family Prochilodontidae; genus Semaprochilodus; species Semaprochilodus insignis. The sequence continues at coordinate 30,778,262 of CM067477.1, forward strand.
CAAGAACAAAGGCATGGCTGCAGAAGAAGAGTTCACGGGTACTGGACTAGCCTGCCTGCAGTCCTGGCGTGTCTCTGGTAGGGAAGGTGCGAAGAATGTTGAAACTAAAAATGCAACAACGACGAACCCCGTACAATCGCACACCTTAAGACTTGTTTTGCAGAAAGAACGGGGCGAAATAACAACTGAAACACTTTATCACTTAGTACCCTTAGTGCCAAAACGGCCTTTAAGTGTGGTGAGAAAGAACGGCAACATTGCAAACTGGTAAACACTTTACCGTCCCAACTTTTTTTTGGAATGTGTTGAAGGCCTGAAATGCAGGAATGGATGTATATTAACGAATGAAATAAAGTTGACCAGACAAAACATGAAATATCTTGGTTTCATACTGTCTGAAATGAAATAAAAGTCGAGGTAAAGTCAGAAACACTGCAGTATTTCATTGCATTTTCCATTCTGTCCCAACATCTTCCGATTTGGGGTTGGATTACCACCACTGTGAATTTCTCTAGAATCAAGCATTTCACACCAAACCACTCTGAGTAACTCTTTATGAATTGAATTCTTAATAATTACGCCTGAGGGTTAGTTTCCTGGTAGGTTTGAAGCAAGAACGTTTGTAGTTTTACATCTTTCTGTGTAATATCGCACTCAAAGTGAAAGGAAACATGCAGATTCTTTCAGGCATGATTAATGTAAGCAGAAGAACTTAAACCAATGATTTCCATGGAATGCAAGGCCTGTTTAAATCGGCACGTCTGTGTTATTGGCTCACCATGTTTTCTGGGTAATTGTGATGTATTGTGCAGCTGCCACTGGACTTGAGTGAAAAGAAGCAGTAGACGACTTCCAGAATCCCATATGTCTCTCCATGGCCTCTGCCTAGTTCAAGTTTTAAGTGTTTTTCTTGACAGTGGTAATATGAGCTACGCACTGGTTTGGTTAAATCATGTACTTTTCAGCTGCCATTGTGTTTGGCGGTGATTAGCCGCCTCGGTCCGACTCCAGGCCTTCACTTGTACTGGCACCACAGTATGTACGCATTGCGAAAGTGGTGAGATTTGCCGTAATATCTGCTTTTCTCTAGAAAGAGCTCTCTCGCATACCGCGGGTATTTTCTAAGAAGGCTGCCATGATCTCAGCAGCCAAATTTAGTACTCTGTGACACATATACACTACAAACCACTAAGCCTTCCAGCAGCAGGTACAGACATATGGAAATCATTTCACATGATTTCACTGAACTCTTTTTGTGGGGGGATATGTTTAGTCAACTTGTGATTCATATACAGGGATATTCATTACTCGGTGATTCTTTAACAGCGGAGCGATTTTGGAGCGAAATGAACAGACCTGGTGGTGCGTCATATGGAACAGGATTCTAAATGTCTGAGGTAATGTTGGTGCTCACCCAGTAGCAGCAAGAAGTGATGTAAGTGAGGTGATTGATAAAGAAGGGAAAACACACAGACATTCTCTATGCTTCCCATGTCTGATGCAATGTCAGAGCTTCCCCGTTTAGATGGTGTCCCCGGTGACTGAACGTTTGCTCTGTGGTTTGGTTTGAAGCAATAGAGTAGCCGAAACTCCACAACCCAAATGCAGGGATGGGTTTTGATGGGGTCAATCTTTAACTGTCAGGGGCCTTGGTGTGGTCTTAACTCCCCTTGCTAACTCGTACAATGGTTTTCCAAATGTCGGTGCTGAACCATGGATGCTTATACACAAGTTTTTCTTTTATTGCGTTTATAACAGATAACAGACAACTGCTTGCTCTGTAGTCCATGTAGTTACTGCATAATAATCCCTAGTTTGTAATAAGCCTGGGATTTCTTTCCCCTTTGGAATGAATGTCGGGCAAAGGTAGGTACATCCCTCTTAAGCCAGGCATACACTGTGTGATTTTAGCCCGGTTTGATCGAAGCAGACTGAATTTCATGATCGGGCCGAATTTCATCCAGTATGGAATTGTGTACACATGTCTGAATCCCAAATAGCTGTTTATTAAACATATGATGGACTGCAGGTTGCAGCAGCTACTTATCCTACGTGGTGCACTATGTAGGGAGGAGGGAGTCATTTGACATCCAGCCAGTGTTATTGCTCAGTACTCGGACGTGCAGTGTGTTGTTTTGAATGAAAGCTTTATTGGAAATTGTCTGTAGATTGTCAGAGCTGAGCTGTCCGTATGGGCTACGTTTCACATGCAGTGTGAGCACCCATGTCGTGTCATGTCAGTCAGACGGAGCGTGTTCGTACAGTGTGATTATATAGACTACAGGTTTTCTCCATACACCAATACATGCTGATTGTTTTCCCTGGGGTGGATGGGATCTTCCAGCAAGACAATGCGACATGTCACACGACTAGAAATGGCTGACACTGGGTGGAAGAGCATGGCCAAGACTTCCAACTACTACCCTGGACCCCTAATTCCCCAGACTTGAACCCAACTGAGCATCTGTGGGACCACCTTATCGATCCTCCCCCATGTACCATTCAGCAGCTGTGGGATGCACTGCAGTCAGCATGGCTCCAGATACCTGTGACAACCTACCAGGGTCTTACTGAGTCACTCCCAGCCCGTCTAGCTGCTGTCCGTGCTGCACATAGCGGTTACTCTGGATATTAGCTAGTGGTCATAATAATGTGACTCGACTGTCTATAAGAGAAATAAAGTGTCTATGACGTAAGGTGTTTGGGGTAAAGTGTGTGATGATAAAGGCTATTTGATGGAGTATAAGCTTGCGCCATGTACCAAGCACGTCTTGGCTAATCGACTACAACCGAAGTATAGAGTGAGTCAAATGAGAACTTTGCTGGACCTGAATCGAAACAAGACTGAAATGAAGTTGTTCAAAGCTTCTTTTAACTACAGTACAATGAAGACAATACACTCTAGGAGCCACATTCCGATGGGATAACTTCTGGAAAACTGCCCTCAGAGTTAACACAGACGGACAATCTGAGTGGAACCTGAAGTAGCTCCCCATCTGTAGAAACCACAAAACCTTCTCATCCTCTCCGTGTGTTAGTCAGACTGCTAGTGCCTATTAGCTGGCAGATCCAGAGCCACAGCTGGTCACACTGTCTGCACTGAGCTAAATGACAAACCCGAAAATCATGTGCAAACGCAGCACTTGGGTATGTAATGTTTATAAACCTCAGCGTGGAGCCATTACCTGGAGCCTAACAGCTCCCACTCATTACTAAGGGTTCACCTAGGGTGCTCATGGTGCTGAGTCATGCCATGATGAGACGTGGAGAATATAGCATGCTGAGTCACATTGTGAGGATGAGTTGGACAGAACTGAACGTTCTTACATTTAGGGAAAATATGAACCGATAGGCCTTTGGAATTCTCCACGAAGTGTCTTTCATGCATAGGACTGGTCATACCTGCTTGTGTTAGGCTGTGGTAAAAGAGGATGATTGGCCTAAAAGTACTCACTCACCCATCCGAGTCATTGAATTCAGGTTTTCCAATTACTTCCATGGCCACAGGCATGCATCTAGTCATGCAGACTGCTTCTACAGACATTAGTGAGAGAATGAGTCACTCTCGGGAGCTCCGCGAATTCCAGTGTGGTGATAAGATGCCACCTGTGCTACAAGTCCAGTCGTGAAATTTCCTCCCTACTAAATATTCCACAGTCGACTGTCAGTGGGATTATAACAAAGTGGAAGCGATTGGGAACGACAGCAACTCAGCCATGAAGTGGTAGACCACGTACAATGACAGAGTGGGGTCAGCAGATGCTGAGGGGCATAATGCACAGAGGTCACCAACTTTCTGCAGAGTCAGTCACTACAGATCTCCAAACTTCAAGTGGTCTTCAGATCAGCTCAAGAACCGTGTGTAGAGAGCTTCATGGAATGGGTTTCCATGGCCGAGCAGCTGCGTCCAAACCTTACATCACCAAGCGCAATGCAGAGTGTTGAATGCAGTAGTGTAAAGCGCCGCCACTGGACTCTAGAGCAGTGGAGACGTGTTCTCTGGAGTGACCAATCACGCTTCTCTGTCTGGTGATCCGATGGACGAGTCTGGGTTTGGCGGTTGCCAGGAGAACAGTACTGCATTGTGCTGACTGCATTGTGCCGAGTGTAAACTTTGGTGGAGGGGGGTTATGGTGTGGGGTTGTGTTGGGCTCGGCCCCTTAGTTCCAGTGAAAGGAACTTATAATGCTTCAGCAGACCAAGAGATTCTGGACCATTTCATGCTCCCGACACCAGTACACAAAGCAAGGTCCATAAAGACATGGATGAGCGAGTCTGGTGTGGAAGAACTCAACTGGCCTGCACAGAGTCCTGACCTCATGGTTTTCGTACCCTTACTTTGAGAACTGCTGGATTGCAGCAAAACACATCTGGAGGACAACTGAAACCAACTATGCCTGATGAGATTTAATACTCTTCTTCTTCTACAGGATGTGTGTTCATATGTTCCGCTGAAGTGAACCGATCTTTTATAAAACCTGGCTTTTATAAACCATCGGTGCTATTTTGCAAGTCTATTGGTCGGTTGAAAAGCAGAAGTCAGATTATTTCAGTGAGGCCAATCGTTCTCTGAGTAGAGAGTTTTTGGCCCTACTGTGTCATTTGTACTGCACACAGAGGAATCTGTGAAACACCCACATACACACACTCTAGTGAACACACACACACTAGGGGACAGTGAGCACACTTGCCCGAAGCGGTTAGCATCGCTAACCACGGCGCCCGGGGAGCAGTTGCGGGTTAGGTGCCTTGCTCATGGGCACTTCAATCGTTACTGTCAGTTCAGGGAATTGGTTCCCTAACCTCCAGCCCACAACTGTGCCCCCGCCATCGTCTGATTACACCAGTGCATGTAAATGCATAGATCTGGCAAAATCAAATTTTCTGCAGTTATTGTTAATTATGTACATGTCACACACTCATTTCTTCTTCCTTATGCTCTTAGGTTGCCCTTTGCTCGATCATCAGCCTCTATCGGTCAGTAGCTTACAAACACATTCATCTCTATTTAACTGCTCCTGTTATTCGAACATCATCACATCATTGCATGGCTTATTAAAACAGCTTTATCTTCTCCCCTTCGGTCAGAAGGCCAGTCTATTTGTCCTGTTGTTTTTTTCTTAGTTGTGTTTGTTTTGGTTTAGATAACAGGTTACGCACACGGCGGCTGAAATCTTTTCCACAGACGTTTGTTCTGTTTGGCATTTGAACTCTCTCACTCCAAACCAAACAAGCTCACCAGAGCACTTCCTGTCACACAGGAACTGATAGCACTGTTCATTTGTGTCTTTGTCCGAATGTTATCTCATTCTTTCGGTTCCTCATTCTCTCCACACACACATCAACACAAACACACACTCTTAGAATGAGAGGTCTGGTAATAGCTCCAGGCTCGGACATTACAAAAACACCTTTAATTGGTTTATATCTTTAACTTTAAAAAGAGTTTTCATATTTCTCTCGTTTACGATCTATTGAATGGGACACTTTTAGGGTACCAAGTTACTAGTTGGGACTTTTATTTTTAAATACTTCAAGTTTAAATGGAAATTGAAGGATGTAACATTACTGTGTGGGGAGAAAAAAGTCTAAAAAAAAGTCTATAAAAGACTAAAAAAATATCTAAAACTCTAAACAACAGCATGCATGCTCCTGTCCCGTCCTGTCCTGTCTTGCCCCTGTTCGTCTCCTTTACCTCTGGTTTTCTGTTTCTGTCTTTTTCTCTTGTCATTTCCATGCGCCTTTTGTTGTCCTGTTCCATGTGCTTCTGTTTGTTTTGGTGATTGCTCTTCCTGTCTCCGCCCTCTTGTCAGGCCCCTCACCTGTCCTCAGTTTGTAGCTCCGGCCCTTCCCAGGTGTTCCTTGTTAGTCCTTGTTCATTTATACTCCCTGCTGTTCCCTTTGTTCTGGCTTGGTGTTTCGTCCAGCTCCGCGGGATGTATTTATTTGCACCTCTCTTTTACTGTCTATTAAATGTGACACTTTAGGGAATCAAAGCTTTAACTGCTCCAAAGAATTCCTACTGGGACCTTTATTTTTAAATCTGCACTTTTTGTTAAAATTGAAGGAAGCATTACTGCGTGAGGAGAACATGGACTAAAACACATGGACTGAAAGTAGACAGACTAAACAAAACAGACTAAAAAAAGGCTAAAACACTAAAAAATAGCATGCGTGCTCTGTGAGTTGTCTTGAAAAAAAAATTAATTGTCATTATTTTAAAGTCTGAAGTGTTGGGTTAGATTTCTGAGTTTTTAAGACCACGACATATGATTTATGTATTAATGTCACACATGTATGTCACACATGTATTAATGTCACACAACGAAGTCAGGCTCAATGTTTATCCCTCTTCTGATGATATTGTGAAGCTTTTTCATTAAATCAACACTGGCTAGGCATCGCTAGGTACTACTAGGCATCGCTAGGTATTACTTGGTATCACCAGGTATTACTAGGTATCACCAGGTATTGCTAGGTATCACCAGGTATTGCTAGGTATCGCTAGGTATCACTAGGTATTACTAGGTGTCGCTAGGTATTACTAGGTATCGCTAGGTATTACTAGGTATCGCTAGGTATTACTAGGCACTCTACCTGTCTTTCTAGGTATCAACACTGGCCCATGGCTTGGGCAGCATCTAATCTCAAGGGGTAGTTTGGACTTCAACGTCTTTGTACCAAGAGGTTTGTATCGCTAGTTATTACTAGGTATTATTAGGTATCGCTAGGTATCACTAGGTATTGCTAGGTATCGTTAGGTATTACTAGGTATCGCTAGGTATTGCTAGGTATCACTAGGTATTACTAGGTATCACTAGGTATTGCTAGGTATCACTAGGTATTGCTAGGTATCGCTAGGTATTGCTAGGTATCGCTAGGTATTACTAGGCACTGTATCTGTCTTTCTAGGTATCAACACTGGCCCATGGCATGGGCAGCATCTAATCTCAAGGGGTAGTTTGAACTTTAACCTCTTTGTACCAGCTAGGATGCATTCTCTAACTGGACACAAAGTACTTTTGTAAGCCGCGCTGGATAAGAGCATCGGCTGAACGCTGTAAATGTAAATATAATTAAATTTAATAATTCAATTTCTGACACATAGCAGTGCAGTTAGACCCTTAAACAATGTTCTTGTTTGTCTTTTCAGTGTTCTTGTTTGTCTGTTTGTCTCTGCTTGTTAAAGATTAAAGAAGGTTTAATAAAACACTGCACATATTAAAATGACATGTTGAAACAACTGACAGTGCTTTGCTATTTTCGGGTGTTGTCTTGTGGTTTAGCTTAGTAAGAGCTTAGTAGCTCAGTAAGAGAGAACGAAAGAGGGAAACAGAGAGATTATGTTTGTTGTGTTTCAGCAGCCCAGGAAATTCTTGCTTAAGGATATGGTGTCAGAGGAAGGACGTTTGTAAATCGTATCTTATTGCCTTCCAGTGGGACATCCCAGAATTGAACTATGCACCCTCTAGGTCTACGTGACCCCACTGTGCCGATGCTATCTGTTGTAAAGTGGCAGATCATAGTTTGCTGTTGGTGATCAACTGTGATGAAACAGTGAAGAGGTTCAGCAGCTCAACATCATTGCCATCGTGATCACTGGTTTATATCCAGTATTAACCACATCGCTTCATATTGCTGAGGATCATTCACAGAGCGTGTGCATTGGAAGATGTCACCGGTTGAACAGGCCAATGTCATATTGGAGTTGAGGAGTTAAATCAACACTGGCTGGGTATCACTAGGTATTACTAGCTATCGCTAGGTATCGCCAGGTTCTACTAGTACGACTGATTTCATAAGTCTGATGTGGGTCAAAGATCTTTGCCTGCTCACTGCAGTGTATGAATGGCACCTGAACTCTTTCAGCACATTATACAAGCTCACCTGAAACAGACCCAATAGCATGTACTACCTCCACGAGCACCAGCAACAGCTGTGATTGGATTGGGCATGGACTGGACAAGTTTCTGGATGTAGGCCACATCAATGTTCAGACACTCTTACATCGAAGAATTGTGCAGTTAAGCCAGATTTGGTGGATGCCTTCCCTGGCACAATTCCGAGGAGAATTCCCTGTAGACTGGGATTTTAGCCATTGCTGGTAGACCCGTATGACCGTATGCTTCCATACACCTGCAGATTCAGCTACTTCCTTCACACTATGGTCTTTGGCACACCCAAATGCAGTCACTCCTTTTAGCCAATCATTAACATCTGCTTTGGAGCCATTTTCCACACATGGAACGAGACATTCCCTGCACTGTACCACCTCTTCCCAATCTACGGATCCCGTCACTCACACCCCGCAGGTATTTATAGCCCCAACATCCTCGTGCAGCGCCATCTGCAGGAGCCTGAAGTTACTACCACCTCAAACATGCATGGGGGTAAATTTTTTTTTTGTCCAGATGAGCTTATGATGCATATAATGGCCCCTGCTCACAGAATAATACGCTCTGTCCATGGACTCATCCAGGCACTAAAGAGCTCCACTCTTCTCATTTCCCTGGGGAGAAAAGGTCCTCAGGTTTTTGTAGTGCTGACTGAAAGCCATAGTCTGCCCGAGCAGGGTTGAACTGACGAAGCAAGAGGCCTTCATTTGGAAGTATAGACACATGGTTGGCCAGCCAATGAAGCAGCTCGAGAGCACGACAAGGACACTTCAGTCCAAATATAGCACTTTTCAAATCCTTAATGACCCCTAAGCTCTAAAGCTCTGTGCCCCTAACACAGGCATAGACGAGACAAACCCCAATCCCTAACGAGATACAGGATGCCTGCAAATGATCAGCAAAGCAGCAATTTAAGCAATAACAACCAGCCCTCTTAGACGAGCTTCCAGTGGCCCAACATTCCAGGTGTGTGTTCATGTGTATGTTGGCTTGCCCAAGTTTGTTTTGGCATGTTCAAGTATGGACAGCAATGGGAAGGGATTGCCATGATTACTTGTTCTGTTTTGCCCTTACTGCATAAACACCAGCATTTGATTTATAAGCACAGTAGCGAGCTCCAACAATAAGCATGTTTTATTAACTTACCCATAGTGTTTTTATTGCTGTATTATTGTATTTAGTGTTAACTAAATGAACCAAATGCTGAGCCTGGTCATCAGAGACTAGTTAGAGCAAATATTATACAAAAAAATACATATGTAAATACATACAGTCACTGATTGTCCGAATCGGTAACTTTACAGGAGCAAAAACCTTCATAACTTTACATGTAAGATAATATAAGTTACATTTACCAGCTACACAGATACTGATAATCTGGCAGTCACCTAAATACTGATGGTATAGGCAGTAGGGGTGCATGAATTATAGTGATGTTGGCAGCCAGTACAGGAGGTATACAGGTGATGTACAGGTAATAAGGTGCAGCAGCAAATATTGGTCAATAATTAACTCACAATATCTGTGCAATATCTTTCAGCAACTGTGCAATATATATCTGTGCAATTACAATGTAAATTTGTATGGTTTCTTGTTGTATTTTATTGAATTTTTAACCTAACAATAGAGGCTGATTTATTTTCTGTAATTTCTTATTTTGTATTCTGCAAACCTGCAGAAACATGTCAGGGACAAAGAACTCGGACCGTCGCGCGCAGAGCTAAAAGTCAAACAAACTTGGGATAGTTAAACAAAGCATCAAAACGCGATCAATCATGAAAGGAGAGAACGAGATCAGAGTCAGAAAACAGGCAAGAGGTCAGAACCGGGATAGACTGTCCGCGAGGTGACCAAGGCACAGGGGGGAGACAGAGGCTGCGTCCGAAATCGCCTACTCAGTCAGTAGGTACTAGATTGAACCCAGTGCGCACTGCTCGACCTGTGAATCATCAAGGTTCATTCCTGACGGCACATTTTCATACACAGTTATTTGCTGAATTTAACACATAGGAAATAAATAAAACAGAAAAATTAGGTCTGCTAAAAGGCATAGAAGAAGACACGGTGCTTCAAGTCTCTCTTACTAACCACAGCATCAGTGGTCAACAGCAGGTCAGCAATAGCCATACACCAACCCTGCACCATCCCCCAACAGCCCAGCACAGATAAGCTCAAACAACACACTCACTCACTTCACGCTAACAGGGCAGAGAGCCTGTGCACATGGCCTCTCGCTGGATTGCGACCTCTTTCTCGTGGTGGTGCAGCAAACAGACTGACTGCTGCGTCCTCCTCCTCAGGTGCAGTGGAGTTTATTGCATGCTGCACGTGTAGTATAAACCCAACTCGCTGCCTCTGTTGCAACAGGCTGATCCAATGTTTAGGAAGCAGGCGCCTGATTAACCATGCCACCATTTCATATACATGCATAAATTTCAAGTGTGGTCGTGCAATAGCATGGCACCACTGCAGCAACTCAGTTCGTGAAAATTCTTCAGTCCTAGGAATTTCGCAATTAACTCTGAGTGGTATTATTGGGGAAGTGGGAAGCAAAATTTAGGAATCACAGCAACTACAGACACTATATTGCCAAAAGTATTCCCTCACCCATCCAAATCATTGAATTCGGGTGTTCCAGTCACTTCCATGCCCATAGGTATATGAAACCAAGCAACTAGACATGCAGACTGCTTCTACACACATTAGTGAGAGAATGGGTCGCTCTCAGGAGCTCTCAGAATTCCAGCATGGTACTGTGATAGGATGCTACCTGTGTAACAAGTCCAGTCGTGAAATTTCCTCCCTACTAAATATTCTACAGTCGACTGTCAGTGGGATTATAACAAAGTGGAAGTGATTGGGAACGACAGCAGCTCAGCCACGAAGTGGTAGGACATGTAAGAACACGGAGTGGGATCAGTAGATGCTGAGGAGCATAGTGCACAGAGGTCACCACCTTTCTGCAGAGTCAATCACTACAGACCTCCAAACTTCATGTGGCTCAAGAAGAAGATTAGCTCAAGAACAGTGTGTAGAGAGCTTTGTGCAATGGGTTTCCATGAACAAGCAGCTGCATCCAAGCCTTACATCACCAAGCTCAATGCAAAGCGTTGAATACAGTGGTGTAAAGTGCCGCCACTGGACTCTAGAGCTGTGGAGACGTGTCCTTTGCAGTGACCAATCATGCTTCTCCGTCTGGATTTGGCAGTTGCCAGGAGAACTGTACTTGTCTGACTGCATTGTGCCGAGTGTAAAGTTTGGTGGTGGGGGGATTATGGTGTGGGGTTGGTGTTCAGGAGTTGGGCTCGGCTCCTTAGTTCCAGTGAGAGGAACTCTTAATGCTTCAGCAGACCAAGCAGACTCTGGACAATTTCATGCTCCCAACTTTGTGGGGACAGTTTGGGGACGGCCCCTTCCTGTTCCAACATGACTGCACACCAGTGCACAAAGCAAGGTCCATAAAGACATGGATGAGCGAGTCTGGTGTGGTAGAACTTGACTGGCCTGCACAGAGTCCTGACCTCAACTCGACAGAACACCTTTGGGATGAATTCGAGTTGAGACTGAAAGCCAGGCCTTCTCGTCCAACATCAGTGTCTGACCTCACAAATGAGCTTCTGGAAGAATGGTCAGAAATTCCCATAAACACATTCCTAAACCTTGTGGAAAGGGTGGGCCGACATCGTATTAAACCCTATGGATTAAGACTGGGATGTCACACGTGTAAAGGCAGATGAGCGAATACTTGTATATATCGAATAGTGTATATAGCCAAAGGGCGCTGCCTACAGGAAGCTGTTGGCTGGATAGTTTTGGTTGGTGGACTATTCTCAGAAACTCTCTATGTCTTAGACACATGTCTATGAATTGGTGCATTTTAACTTTTGTCTGGTAATGCACATGCACCAGTGAGCCAAAACATCATGATCCCCTACCTAATATGCTGTCCGGTCCTTTACATGCAGAAAACCCAGCTCACTGAGGCATGGACTCCGCAAGACCTCTGAAGGTGCTCTGTTGTGTCTGGCACCAAGATGTTAGCAGCAGATCCTTTGAGTCCTGTAAGTGGAGTTGCCTTGAATCAGATTTCTTGTATCAGCACATCCCACAGATGCTTGATCCGATTGAGATCTGGGGAATGTTTGGTTTGCATGATCCTGCTGAAAGAAGCCACTGCTGTCAGGGAACACCACTGCCATAAAGAGGTGCTCCCTGGGCTGCTGTGTTGCCTTGGCAAGTGGCACACTGTTAAAGCTCATTAAACATTCTGCTTTATGCTTTATATGGTTTGAACCAGACAAGATATCCACTGATGCCCTCGTGTCTTGCCCTGTTGCAGGTTTGTGGTTGGTCTGTCAGTAGGTTCTAACCACTGCTGACCGTGAGGACCCTATAAGTCTTGGCTGTTACTGACGCAGTCATCTGACAATAATGATTTCGTCCTTGTCAAAGTGGCCTTGTCTTCCACATCCAACATGCTGACTATGAGTCATGTAATCACGCCACGTAGCATAGTCTGCAGGCATGTAGTCCTGTGTAGTGCAACTGTCTCCCAACTGTCCCTGTGGGTTGATTCCTTCTAGGTGCAACTATTTAAGCAACTGTTTTGTTGATGATGATTGTATTTGAGATGTATTTGAGATCACATGAAATATCTACTATAGTTTATTCATAAATTCATATGTTTATATATATATATCTTTAAATAACACTATATGGCCAAACGTATGTGGACACCTCACCATCACACTCACTTGTATGAGCTTGTTGGACATCACGTTTCAAAACCATGGGCATTAATAAGGAGCTGGTCCCCCTTTCCCGCTATAACAGGCTCAGTTCTTCTGGGAGGTTTTTCACAAGATTTTGGAGCACAGAATTGTGGGAAATTGTGGCCGTTCAGCCAAAAGACAATTTGTGATGTCAGACACTGATGTTAGATAAGAAGCCCTGGCTCACAATTACAGCTAGTGGGGCTGAGGCCTGGCCTATGTGCGGCCACAGGAGTTCATAAACATCAAACTTGTGACACTGTCTTTGTGAAGCTCACTTTGTGCACAGTTGTAAAGTCAAGCTGAAACTGGAGAGGACCTTAACTAAACTGTTGCCACAACTAAAAGGGCCACACCCTGAAACACAGCCACAGACTCCTTATTAGTAAACTCCACTACACTTTACTGTTGGCACGATGCATTCTGGTAAGTAGTGCTCACCTGGCATCCACCAAACCCAGATTCATTCATCGGACTGCCAGACGGTAAAGTGTAATTTGTAAGTCTAGAAAAGGTGTTTTCACTGCTCCAGAGTCCAGCAGCTGCTTTACACCGCACCAGCTGATGCTTGGCATTGTGAACAGTGGGCTTAGGCTTGCGTGCAGGTGTTAAGTCACGATGCACAGTTCTTGTACTGATGTTGTTTCCGTATTTTTCCATATAGGTAAACAATAAAACATTAGATATTAAAAGTGACCTGTGTTTTGCTCGGGTGATTTTATTATTTATTCTTTTTTTAATTATTGTTATTGTATTTATTTTAGATGATTCATTTTGTAATATTATATTAATAATAAAACTGGTATTATTTGTTATTATTTATTTATTATTATTATATATATTTACATGTTGCTATTATTATTTATGTTGTTATTATTATTTAGTTTATATTATTTGTATGCTATATTAATAATAGAAATATTATACTTCATTGTTATTATTATTATTCATTTATTATTTATTATGTTATTTTAGTTATATTTATTTTTGATTATTTATTGTTTATTTATTATTATTATTATTTATTATTATTATTATTC
>CM067477.1:30796929-30820236 GCA_034552555.1 Semaprochilodus insignis
AGAACCTGCTGTACATGTGGAGATGCTGATTTAAGAAGAAACTGGAGTGGGCTCTTATTTATTTCCAGGGCTGTAAGTACGTTGCCTTACACTGACCTGCATGACCTGCAAAACACACCCCAAATCTATAGTAAAACGATGTCCTGTATGTGCCCTGTATATTGGCAGTGTGTTGTCCTAACCTTATTGTGTAATTACATTTGTGAGGGACTGTTTAGAGAGATCTGGTTTATATTAACAGCACAATACTTGGAACACAGATGTTAATACGTTTCTCTAGAACTGTGCATTTCCCGTCAGACCACTCTGAATGATGTTCTGAGCACTTTAGTCAAATACATCTGTGCACGTCTGTGTGTGGCTGTATTTGCATACATACAGACTTAAAAACATCAAAGCATATTTTTCATATTTCATACTTCTCCAGTGGGAATGCCAGCTCTTATCTGCTTGCTGTAGCTCAGATTATTTCTTTTTTCCTGCTGTATTCTGCTGCTGTTCTCTAGAAATAGAGAGTATTCCTAAAAACTCTGACTGGCCGACATTTGTATTCTACATGCTTCAAGGCCTGAACTGGCTCGTGCAGCTTTGTATGGGTCATAGTTGGTGATTTTTTAAGTTGCAGCTATTTTATGAGCAACAATTTGATAATTCAATGTTTCAACAGTTCCTCTGAACACTTTACTACAACTCACCACTCTCAGTTTACAGCACTGTGCAATAATACCAGCGCTTATTGGTCCAATGTTTACAGTATATAGTATAATGTTCACACTGTTTACAATGTTCACAATAATTGCATGTTTTTATGTTTATCTTGTGCAATAACACACCACTGAGTACAAAATGGAATATTTTCTATTTTTCCAAACTACATTCAACGTTTAACCTTTTTCCATATTTATGTTATGTCTGTCTATTCTGTTTAGTATGTCTACCTGCTGTCTACATAGACACTTGTCTTCATGTTATATTTGCACATCGGAGTCTGGAGAGATGCAGTCTCGTTCAGCTGTGCACTACTTGTATAGTCTGAATAACAAAGTTCACTTTGACTTTGACTTCCTCAGTGATATAGGCATTCCAGAGAAATTAGCATATGCTGGTTTAAAAAGTCATTCATTTCACGTGAAAACTAAGTTGGAGCTGATTTTCAAAATAAAATAAATAAAAACTGAAAAAAGAATGCATATACAGAAGAAAAACAACTGTACCGCTCACAAAGCACTTTTCATATTTTGTTATTCATCTGCTGTACAAAATTCTTGTCAGGCGCAAAGAACTTGGCGAGACGCAAGCAAAGCTAAAAGTCAAAGAAGCTTTATTGAACAGACCGGAAGCTGTACACAACAACAAAGGATGAGTAAGCAATGCAAAGGGATAATGCCAGGTCATGAGTAGAGGAGACAAGCGGAGGTCGAGAACCAGAGAGTCAGGCAAACAGCAGACAGAATAGAGGGAGATAACCAGAGAATAGTTGAGAGGACGAAAACAGGGTCGAAACCAGCGAGACAAACAACCAGGCTACCGAGATAAAAGGGGAAGAGGGAGAATCGGGAACTACGCAAAGTCAGAACCAGTGAGCAAGTAGACAGACAGATAGACAGACAGACACGGTAATGCAACAGAGTTGGCAAAACTTCGCGAACAATGTGTGTGCAAGTGGGGTTTATAAACAGGAAGTGTCAGCTGAAATCAATCAGGACTCTGGCGAGCTAGAGCGTGAATGATTTATTGACTGAGGGCAAGTGAGTGTGACGTCAGGTAGTGCACTCTGGGAAATGGAGTCTGGGAGCTCGGCGGTGTCAGGGAGACGTGAGGGCGTGACAATTCTCAATATTAGTTTCACAGTTTGCCGCTGCTGAAGCTGGCAACATGGAAAACCAGGGTACACAGGCGGTTCATATGTCTTTGGGAAAAGTCCTCTTTTCTGTAACCTGATTATGTAATGGAGTTACCTGTGTTCTGTTAGTTCTCAACCCTGAACACGAAAGTGTTTTATTATTGTGCTTATGTCTGTATACAAATGTTTATATGCATGTGCATGCATGTCAGAGTACATGTGTAAGTGCGCAGTCTATATATATATATATGTGTGTGTACACGTGTGTACTCACTGTTGAGGTCACAGCCCAGCAGTTCAAACCTCAGCGCGGGTTTGATGCCGTAGGTGAACGGATGGACTCGAATGTACCGGCCGATGATTGGAGGAGTAAAGAGGTTCTCTTTTATCCTATAGCCATCCATGTTTCCATTGAATTTCTACAAGAAACAACAGTGAGGTACTGATTAGAGATTAGAAATGTATAGAAATGTAGCATTCTATGCTAGTTTAAGCTGGACTCAGCCGGTATAGTGCTGGTCTGGTGCTGGTTTATCGGTTGAGCAGCCTACCAGCAGCAAAACACAAACCATGCCAACTTTGCTGGTAAACAGTATATTAATAGCTATTGCTGCTGACCAGAATACCATTATCCAAACACAACATATGCTGGTATTTCTGGTGACCAGACTTGCTGGTCTGTGCAACCATAGACTTTATGGCTGTGCGAGGAGTTACCTTTGTGTTGCAGCTATGTGTTGGTGCTGGGAGTTGGGACTAGAGGTTGAGACTAGACATTGTAGCTAAAGGTTGTTGATAGGTGTAAGGCTTAGAAGTGGGGGCTAGGATTTGGGATAGGTGTTTGGCTAAGGTGTTGGGGCTGTATGTTAAGTTGTTGGGGCTATGTGTTAGGGTTAGAAGTTGAAGCTAGGTGTAAGGGTTAGGAGTCGAGCTTAGGCTTTATGGGATTAGTGCTGGGCTACGTTGTAGGGCTTGGGCTTTTGGAAGGGGTTGAGGCTATGCTTCGGGCTAGGCTTTGTGGCTAGTGATTGAGATTAGGCATTCAAACCACGTTAGGGCTAGAGGTTGGGGCTAGCCTTAGGGGTTAGTCCTCAGGGCTAGGTTGTTGTGGTAAGGCCTAGTGTTGGTGCCAGCCTATGTATTATGGCTATATGTTAGGATTAAGAGTAAACTTTGGGCCAAGTCCCATGGATTAAGCATAGCCTTTGATACTCACGTAGGCAGCCTCGCTGCTGTTTCCTCTGTAAGTCCTCCAGGTTTTCTGGTCCAGGCTATAGCTGACAGTGAAGATCACTGTGAACATCTCACTCAGACGCATGGTGGTCTTTACTCCTTGTGTCTGGATCCCATGCACCACCATGGGCTGCAGCAAATCCACCTAACGTGCACACATACAGAGGAAGTCAGGAGACAGCACTAAGGCAGCGTTGCCAAGTATTTGCAAATTCAAACCTGACCAAATACAATGAAAATGAAAACATAAACTTTAGCTGTACCTAAAATAATTTCCTGTTTCCTGAAATGCCAGGAAATGAAAACACCATGGTGGGCCTTGATTTAAAAAGTCTGAGTGTTCCTAAATGTTACGACTCATGACTGAATCTACAGACATGGATAAGAATACAATGTCTCCACGTGTCCATAAACACTTATTGCCTCTTCCAACAAGAGTGTTGGTGTACCTGGATCCAGGACTCATGGCTATTGCCAATCCAGGCATTAATAGATCCAGATAGATGAAGTCTGGCTAATCTCGCCTCCCAGGTACCTAACAAAGGAAATCAATGTCATAGGAGTGGTTTTATTGAACTGCATGTTTTCAATTCTAGGTCAGTGAATACATACAAACATACTGTCAATACAGTACATACATACATACATTCGTACATATATACATACATGCATACATACATACATACAATACATACATACATACATACAATACATACATACATACATACATTCGTACATATATACATACATACATACATACAAACATACATACATACATACATACATACAATACATACATTCATACATACATACAATACATACATACATACATACATACAATACATACATTCATACATACATACAAATGCAGTACTAGTACATTTATATGTACATTATACAGGTCATTTTATGAATTAGTTTTACCATAATGGTCAGATTCTGTGATTTGGTCATCAGCTATCCATCCCGTCTGCATTCCCAAGGGATGAATACAACCTGCAAGACAAGTCCAGTCAGAATATAAGTCGACTCAAACATAGCTGCCAAATGTGGATTGTATGTAATATGCATGTATGTAACATATTGAATATCATATTGGGTGCATCTTAGTTATTTGAAAGCCCTTGTTGTTGCATAAAAGCTGGCTTGTCTGACCATCACATGGAATCCTTACAGGTCATACACCTTGTTTTGCCTTCTATTCTTTTTCTTCTGTTGCCATTTTTAATGAAGAGGTGCCTTTTTAATATGTGGCAAGTGTGAGATCATAAAGTTGATCATCATTACGTGGATTGTAGACGAGCAGTTTGGCCCTCATGCCGGACAGCTGGTGTTCTCCGATGGTGCACTCCACAAGCCAGGTGCCCACTATAGCTGGGCTCATCTCTATGGTTCCAAACACACCTGCAGAGAGGAGAGAGCAGAGGAAGTTTAGATTAGCGCCTGTAGATCGGATGTACGACAGTTCACAAAGTCAGTATGTTCAAACGGGTGAGTTGATCTTTGCTGTATACACCTACTGGCCATCTTATTAAGAACACCTACTTTGCACCTACACTGGTTGTCCATTCTAGATCCATTTACCATATAGATACAAGTACAGATTGTAGCCCATCCGCTTCTAAACATGATTTGCTAGCCCCTCACAATTGGTTTACCCAATTGATTGGTTATGCCTATTCATCATCACTATCATGCTGTGTCAGTGCCAGCACCTTAACAGTACCTGCACTGTGGGGGTCCTGACCACTGAGGTATGTGGTAAAGGAAGGGTAATAACATGGGTTAGGGTAGAGGTCTGTGTGGGGCTGATTTTTTAATCCCACTTCCATCCGTCCCCACTAGAGTTAATCCTACTCCCACTGCTTCCACCAAAAATCAGCAACATATGTCCCATTCCTGCCCACAGTGTAAAAGTTTAGGCCCACTTCCGTCCACGGTCCTGTATGAGGACATCCGATATGTGATATCCTCTATTCATGAATAAATTATTTTCTCCTGAAATAATCACACCTGAAAATGACTGCAATATCAGACTAGTCAGACTTGCTTTTGTGGGCTTAATTGTGGGCTTTCCACAACTGAGGATGGCTGACCATCTCAAGGTTTCACCATTTCTGTTGCACAGTAAAGCAATTCATGTGCTGTTTACGTGATTGGTTGCTGTGCAACTATTTAGAATGGGTGAATACATTTATTTAATGATCATTTAGCTGTTTCCCATTATGCTAATTATGCATGCTAATTAGCATGTTATTACAGTCATATGTAAGTATACGTTGTCAGGCTTTTGCATGCACCGGATTGGTTACCCAGCAATTCCCATGCATGACATTACAATTTAGTCCTGTGCCGCAAGATATTGTCAGACAGGTATGCAGGCCTCTCGACTATAGTCTATATAACTGTGGAAGCCCAAATGGTAAGTGGAGCTTGGACAGTAAGTTTAGATACAAGGTAGTATCACCACCTAATAAAGTGGTCACTGAGTTTCAACAGTGTGCTCATTAAGGTCACTGTGAGGTTTGCACATTCACCAGGATAGAGGTTGAAAACTCCCAGGCGGTGCTCTTGGTCTTTCCCAACACTGAACGGAATTCCATGGAAATGGACGGCATGGAATTCTCCTCCACTTCCCACATTCAGCAGGTGCCAGCGAGAAGTCTGGTGCTGCGCCACATACAGGCCAGGCAGAGTCTCTGCAACATATCCGTTGATCGCTGCATGGAGGAAGAGATGAAGGAGAAAGAAATAATAGTAGCTGAAAACCTTGGATCTGAGTCATTCTGGGTCGCATATGTTAACCCAAGGTGAAGGACTAGCATTTTCAAAAAGCACAAATGAATGAAGTCCAAAATAAAAGGCCACGACAATGCCGTAGCCGAAAGTTGCTATTTACCAGCATTTATGGAGATATTTTCCAGATCCTGATGAAGCTGCAAGCCATCAGTATTGATATATTGATTGGGCCTGACTGTATATACAGTGTCTTAGTATGTAGAAACGATTCTGGTGTCAAATTTTGCATTTTGCATTACTAAACAGATGGTTCAACCTGATGATGCACGTAGCATTCAACCTACATAGCTACAACTGGTTATACTAAACTGGACTGTGGAGTTCAAAGTTTAAATAACGGTCCGGCACCTGCAAACCTGTTGCTGGACTCAAACCATGGATCATCTTCTTTGGCCTGGCAAGGTGGCATGCAGAACTTCCTGATGTTGTAATCCAGGTACCAGCTCTTCCTCTCATCAAAGATGGTGAAGAGGAGGAAGAGGTCCTGCACTCCGGGCTGGAGCAGGACACGCGGCTGCAGCGTCCCGGGACGACAAATCAGCAAAGGACCGATCAGGCCTGAGTTTATGTCCTTCTCCTGCACACAAACGTACATATGCATATTACACAAGTACTTTACATGAAAACAAGCCTCTTTAGTTGTTCACACTTTGTTAGGAGTAGTAATACAGCTGATACAGTGCATCCTGTATAAGTGGACAGTGCTAAGCACAGGTGTAAATGGGGTCCAATGTGTCTCAGAACGCGAGGTGCTGTCCATTTGTGTTCAGATCGCTCATGATGGATGGTAAAACCAAATGATCTAAAACAGCACTTTGATGGTCAGCCCTGTTAAACTGTGCTTACCATGTCGACTGTAGAATAATAAGCCCCAGCCTTGCAGTCAAAGTCTTTAGAATACGGTCCTTGTCGTTTTGTGATTCTCCAGTTGTAGACTCTCTCCTCCCCTGGAGGAACAGGGTCTCCAGGGGCCTCTCCATCTCGTAGCCCCTCTCCTGGATTCACTCCTGGCCCAAAACTCCCCGTGGTCTTATCATACACCCCGTGAAGGTGCAGTGAGTACGGCCTGGAGGCAAGGTTCTTGAAGACCACCTGTCACAGAGGCAATCAAGGTGCTTGTAATCATGACCACTAAAAATCACAGTACAATCCTGTTATACCATCTTGCATCACATCTAATGGCTTAAAGGCTTAGATGCAAGATCAAGAGCATGCTGCATTTTCATATTCTAGATATTTAGTCATGGGAACAATAGGAAGTGAATGTAGATGCAAGTCATTATGCAACTACATGTAAATTCAAGGCTTAGAGTAGGTTTTATAGAACACTGTTCAGACGTACAGTGAGGACATCGTTAACTTCCGCCTTGAGGACAGGACCCATAATCCCGAGGTGTTCGTCCAGCTCACCGCGTTTCACTGGATTCTGAAAATCTTTGTCGTGGTACGCTTGGTACACCACTTTCTTGTAGGCTGTCAAATACTTCTTCTTTCCTCGCCTCATCTCACTACAGTGTATAAAAACAAAATTATTGATAGTCCAGTCACATCATCACATCATTCAGAACTGATGGTATATGAACTAGGAATGGGGAAATATGGCCATATGTTATAAATTACATTACAATACAGCTCTGGAAAAATTGAAGAGACCACCTCAAAATGATCAGTGTCTCTAGTTGTACAGTTTCTGGGTTTGTGTTGGACCAAAATGAGCAGTTCTGTTTGATTCTATACACTACTGGAAACACGTCTCCCAAATTCCAGATCAAATATTGTATTTAGATCTGTTTATTTAGAAAATCACTAATGACCCTCCAGAAGCCTGTTTTTAGAACCATGCCTGCTGTGCATTTCATCCCAGCCACCGCTCGCCAGTCTTTTTGTAGGTCACTTGAGGTCATCTTACGGTGGTTAAGGGACATTGGAATGAGGTGGCGCTCATCACGGTCAGTAGAGAGTGGTTTTGGCCCTCTGCCAGTCTGTAGCTGTGTTGTCCTGTGTGTTTGCTGCTTGACCTTGTTCTTATGAACCAGACGCTCACTGTATCTGCCAGTAAAGCTAGAACCCAACCTTCTGTTCCTCACTAAGAACCTGCTGTACATGATGCTGATTTAAGAAGAAACTGGAGTGGGCTCTTATTTATTTCCAGAGCTGTAATGTTGTTTCTGAGTATCATTGATACATCTTAAACACTGCACATCTGCATTCATCTATAAAAGTCATATTTAGACCAATTATGGAGAGCCAGAACCATCCAGTGATTGGATGCCAGGCCATTACGACTTGGTGTTAATTTATTCATTCATTTTCACCAATTGCTTGATTTTTAAATCATACTTATCTAATGTTGAAATGAAACATCTTTCCAAATCTCTGAAAAAAACAAAACTTTGTGAAGCATATTCTGAAAATAGTAGAAGACTGATTTTTGCCGTATTGCCCACTCTTAGTATCTGCTAATACACTTAAACAATGGCCCTGATTCATCAGAGTTGCATAACAACGAGCACAGATCTGACCACCTTAAAAGACATACGAACTACTCTGCATTTGTGTCGTGAAACTCCTTTTGATGGTGTGGAACAAAGGGAGATTTAAGTGCAAATAATAAATCATATTTGGTGCATGAAATCAAGTGCCATTCATATAGTCTTTACATCAAGCACACCCTAGGGAGCCAATAAAATGAGAGCATTCGGCAGCTCGTAAGCCAATGGCTGTGCTCGTAGGCATAGTTTAAGTTCGAGGAGTGAGCGTGCTGCTTCTCCTCCTGGCACTCCCACCGGAGTTCGGTGGGGCACATACTCCAAAGGCAACAAAACTGTTGAGATTTGTATGTGCTCATTTGGCGATCACGCTTGATTGTATGCAAATATAATGAATAAGGGCCACAAATGCCCTGCTGGGCCTACAGTCAGGGAGATGTATGCTCCACCTGGGACTCAGGAGATGGTGAGGTTTCTTGACCCCATAATCCCACAGGATTTCCACAGCTGCAATATAGTAGCTACGAAACTTTGATTCCGTGGACCTGACGTCCATTTCACTCCAGGTGCTGAAGCTTAATGAGGATTCGTTCCCTTCACTATCGTAATCGTCATATTCCTCGTGCAAGGTCTTCTTTGGTTGCGTTTGGTTGGTTGAGGAGTTTGATGGGGACCCTTGGGTTTTCAGATAAGGGATCGGTTGTGGGTGTTTTGGGGAGTATCCATGAGGGTCTAAGCTTTCCGCCAGCTTGTCCACCTCTTGAATTGAGTCTTTTAGAACATCGTTGGCACTCAAAACATCGTTTGGTATTGCGATTTCACCTCCCTCCTTACCAACGCCCAATGTCTCTCTGCGACTCCTCTCTGTTACATTAGACTTCAGTTCTAATGCAACTTCCATGTCCTCGTCAGTCACCTCAACGTCATCAGGTGGTTTGCTAGGATCAGAACTCCAACCTGACCTCTGGAGGAATTTCTTGAATAGGTCAATAGAAGATTTCTGACCTGATGTCTCCGTTGTACCTTCATCCTTGTATCCCGAGGTTGTAAGAGTGCTCGTTTTTAATGATATTAGATTTTGATCTTCCTCTACCAGAGCTGCCTCCTCTGTTTCCGTTCCACTGGACTGTTCCAGACCCGTTTGGTGGGAATGAGAGACAGGATGTTCAGCCTGGGCTTCCGGAACAGATCTCTTCTGACGTCTTGAGGAGCTCCTGCCCATCTCCATGTCCAGTTCGTCCAGAACGTCCTGCGGAATTCCACCCTGCGAGAGAACGTCCAGATCCTCAGCTTCCTCCACCGGGACAAGTTTTATCTCACAGACCAGTGTGCTCTTTCTCTTCTCATCCCTCAGGGTTTCCTGGCTGGCGTTCCGATGGCGTTCCCCAGCAAGGAGGTCTGTTCGGGTCTTGTTCCTTGGTGATCTCCTGCACACCCGGATGGCCATCGTTCGGTTCCTCTCCATAAAGCCCCTGGGGGTCAGGAAGTTCTGTTCAATGTAATCCTCGATGTCGTAGTCATAGTCCTCTTTGTCCGCCAGTGGGAGGATTCTCTCACAGTTGATCACAGAGTAGCGCACGCTCATGCCTTGCTGCTTCAAAACAGGATCAAATGCCCCGATCTCCCATTCGCCTGCAGAAATAAATAGAACGTTAATATACTTAAAGTGATCTGTGATCAAACAAGGCCTGCCTGTCACCTGACTAAACTCTTTACAACGTAATAATTCCAATCAACCCGTCAGCACACCATTCTAGTGTACACTTTGGTGCACTCGTTGGTGTGTTGGACTGGGAGTTTCAGAACAGCCCACCTCGGCCGGCCTCACAGCAGCCAAAAAGACAACATTGAGGAAATGGTTTGAACCGTCCGTTCCTGGTCATATTCTTTGACTTACCTATTTTCGGGACACTACTCTTCTGGAGCGTACTACAACCAGGACACATGGGACCAAAATAAGAACAGCTGTGTCCTGGTCTTACATTGAGGAGAAACTGTTGAAATTAATGGGAGCTTAGTGACATTTCTTAACCAGTACGAGTGTGAAACTATCACGCCTCCGGGTTTCCCGGACACCGCCGACCTCCCGAACTCCATTTCCCAGAGTGCACTACCCAATGACATCACCCTCACATGTCCCCAGTCATCCAATCACACCTCATTCTCCCGTTCCTACTCTCCTGAGTACTGATTACACACACCTGCTTCTCATCATCCAGTCTCCATTTAAACCCCTCACACACACACACACACTGCAAAGTTTTGCCAAACCCTGTTTGCGTCACTGAGCGTTTTCTCCTGCCTTTCTCTAATGTTATATCTGGTTCTGACTCCCTTTGCCTTCGACGTACTCTCTCTGATTCTCCCTGTGTTCTGATTGCCTGAGTGTTTGTCTCTCTGGTTCCACCTTCAATAGCGCAGCACGCACACTTACAACCTAACGCCCGAACAGGTGTCTGAATGTAATTGCTACATGATTAATTAAGGTGGAACGAGAAATAAGATCTGATCTCTATTCACTGTAGGAGTTACAATCAGCAAACTGGAGCTATTGCATTTGAGGGGGGGCACTGGTTTTACCCCTACATTACTACAGTATATACACTATAGTATATACAGTGTAGAGTACATAGTACTCTTGTGCTTTTATGTGTGAGTTCTGCTGACTCTCCCGATTACTCACTCCGGCATTTTCAAAGACAGGGAAAGACACTCTTAAGCCGGTACTCTTAACTGGTACAGGTAAGAACCAAAGGCTGACAAAAAGTGGAAGGTTCAGCATTTACGGTTCTAGTTCTAGCTCATTTTCCACCTGCCAGAGA
Organism: Semaprochilodus insignis; assembly: GCA_034552555.1. Taxonomy (NCBI): domain Eukaryota; kingdom Metazoa; phylum Chordata; class Actinopteri; order Characiformes; family Prochilodontidae; genus Semaprochilodus; species Semaprochilodus insignis. The sequence goes on from CM067477.1 coordinate 30,808,116, forward strand.
GATTGATGAAACCATCATAATCTCCACAGTTAACAATTTAATTCTGTTTTTGCTGATTTTGTTCCACTGTAGTTCTACTAAAAGCATCTGTGTTTTAGTTAATGTAGCTTAAATGATTGACTACAAGGTTCCATCACTGGTAACATCATGAGGCAAAAAATAATTGGACATTTTTGATCGAGTGTGAATTGTTGTATTAGCTGATGCTTCCTAGACAGTAGTTTTTTTGCACTTACACAGTCCCACAAATGCCTACAGAGTACATAGTGTGCAGAATCAAACAATGCTTATTTGGAAATATAAGCAAAATCAAATGTTCTGTAGAAGCTAGCATTGATGCTACTAATTCTAGCACTAGATTAACTGGATTATGTTACCATAGCAAACTCTTTGCAAACCAATAATTCTAAAAATAGAAACTGACCATTCTAGTTTACATTCTGCTACACCCATTAGTCATGGAACTGGTCTGCTAAGTGACTTTATCTTCACCTGGGACAGCGAAGAACTCACCAAATTGTCATTGGCCTCCACAATGAACCTTAAAAGACGTTTCTATATAGTTTCCATAGAGCCAACTTTCACTATTACAACTTAATATTCCAGCATCAGGAATGTCAGTGCTGTAGCTTCTGAGCCTTACCCTGAGTCTCCATCTCAATGGTGACGGTGTCTCCGGTCATGGGGAACAGTGTGAGGACAGTGCCGTACGCTCTCTCCTTCTCGAAAGGGTTCCCCGTGAAGTATACAGACAGGAAGTCATTCTCCATGCCTACACTGGCCACATGCCAGAGCGTGACTTCCCCAGCACATGTCTTGAAATGCAGACTGTTATTCATAAGACCATTCACACCTGCAGGGAAGAGAGGAGAAATAGACAGGAGTAATTACATCTCTAAAATACGACTTCTGATTTTAAACCCCTTGTGGGTTCATGGGGCAAACAATCAGTCAGTCATGACCGCAAAGTTACCATTGTTGCTCTTAAAGCATAAGTAACAGCGAAGTTACACAAAGCCTAGATAAAAGAAGATACTTACTGTACTTGACATTGGACTTGTAGAATCGGAGGTCGTTGCGGTCAACCTTGGAAGGATCTTCCATGTAGGTCTGAATGTTCTCCTCGAGGTACCAGCTTTTGTTTTCATCAAACACTGAAAAGATGAGGTGCCTTTCTCCGTCTGAAGTAACCTGAAAAAGGAAGCACATCTGTTAACATCTGTGAAGCATCTATCCATCCATCCACCCACTGAAACACTCATGAAATCCGTCTGCCCATGCCTGTACAGTTGCAGTGATGCAAATGAGGATGATAGAGCAAATCCTCGTAACCCACGTATTGGTTTTGTAATAGGAACCTTGCATTAACAATGTGTTGAGCTGTCTGGTAATGTTCTGTTGGAGTAGCATGTGTTGGAGGAGGTACGTGCTAGCTTGCACTCTCCCAACTTGGTAGCATCATGTGACACCTATCTAGTGGGTGGAACTGGACATGACTAAATGCGAGAGACATTCGGGAAATTATTAATGTTGTAATATGAATAGTAGAATGTGAAGTAATTCTGGAATTCTGGACCATTTCTGTCGGTCCGTTCATAATGAAAGGTTCTCACAATGTAAAGGGCAGCTGTGTTTTCAAATACACTACATGGCCAAAAATATGTGGACACCTGACCATCACACTTAAATGAGCCTGTTGGACTGCCATGTCCGAACGAGCTCATTTAAGTGTGATGGTCAGGTGACCAATCATATTACATCATTCATAATTTCCCAAATGTCTCTGGCATTTAGTCATGTCCAGTTCCACCTACTAGATAGATCTCCCCCAGTCATGATGCTACCAAGTTGGGAGAGTGCAAGCTGGCACATCCCATAACCATGTGCGTTATTACAGAGTTGGCCCTCCTTTGTGGCTCCACTCTTCTGGGAAGACTTTCCACAAGATTTTGGAGTGTGGGAATTTGTGCTCATTCAGTAAGGCTTGGCTCACCATTCATGCTCTAATTGATCCCAAAGGTTTTCAGCAGGGCTGAGGTCATGGCTGCAGGCCACTGGTGTTCCTCCACACCAAGCCCATCAAACCATGTCTTAATGAACCTCCCTTTGTTCACAGGGGCACAGTCATGCCGTGAGTAAGCTTCCCTAAACTGTTGCCATTAAGTTTGAATCATACAATAGTCTAACTGTCTGGAACGAAGGGGGTGAAAATCCTGAACATCAGATACAGATCATTATCCCTCCTCCACCAAACTTTACTGTCGGCACAGTGCACATGCTCTACAGAAGCTGACTTTCACAGGTATATTGTGTTTCATGGACGTGTTGTCTCACCACTTTCCCTCGCTTGTCCAAACTCTGTGTTTTGCAAATGATCAGCGGTCCCACCAGACCAGATGCCATGTCCCGCTCTGGATCCAACGTGCTGTGGTACAACCGAGTCAGACACCGTGGGTCGGCATCACCTGGAGCATCCTCTGGGGTGAGCTTCCACAGGTACATCATGATCTCGCCTGGAGGCACGGCCAGAGAGCGCAGGTCCACCTGCTTCTCTTCATGCCACAGAGAGCCACAACATGGATTATTTAAAGAGCCTGCTTGCCAGTACACTCCTTACACTCACCGTAATCTCTATCTTCACCCAGATTGTCATGTGTCCTGTGTCCCATGTCTTTTAACGTAGAAGAACATGCATCACTACTGTACAATACGGATGCAGCAGGTAGGGATTAGGCTGGAAAATGCTTGAATTTTCCTTTCATTTGGAATACGAATGTTCTTATCTCTGAGATAGCAGTGTGAAATGTGTCGGTCAAGATAGGAGTGGGTATTGAGGGAATTTGAATTTCCCATGTTTTGGGTTCAAAGAATTTAAAGCACTAGAATGATGATGACGGAGAAACTTGAACTTGACTGGAAAAAGAACATCAATAACAGGAAAGCGGTTACGCCTTTGCTTCCTAAGGAAACCGAGGTCCTTTAATGCTTGTAAAAAAACTGGTAGGGTGAAATAATTAGCGTGCCAGTAAGTTTTATAGGCTCATCAAAGAACTTAATACGATAATGCGCCATTATCTGAAAGCTTCTGTTAATATTTGTATTAGGCTGAAAAACATAAGTGCAAAAAAAGTGCTTTGTTTTTATCATTATTGCTTCTTTATTAATACCAGAGTACCAAAATACATATCTATCTTTGTCTTTTTTACATGTTTGAGTGCATCAACAAAGCTGCGTGTCAGAATTTCATGGTGAACACAAATGGTCTAAAATGACATGGAAGAAATAAGAACTTAAAAATTCACATTTTCCCATTTTTAGAGATACACAGACTCTGTTTACACCTGGCCATGTCATGTGACTAGTACCTGGATTGTAAGATTTTAGCCACATGCATTTACACCTGGTAGTTAAATGCGTCTCCTGTTAGTCGGACTGAAATCCGATTGCTGTGTGGGATGGAATATGCAAATGTGCTCATTTTGCAGCAACCAATTAGCAACTGCCTATCTGTTCAGTGTCTATTGTCTGTGGTTTGTTTTACACAGTAGTGTATCTCCATATTCTGGTTCCCAATCATGTGCATCCTCCACCATGCAATCCTCGCCGACACAGATCATGTACCCAGTGGGGAGGGGTTTTGGTTTGTACTGGGAGGGGTTTTGGTTTGTACTGGGAGGGGTTTTGGTTTGTACTGGGAGGGGTTTTGGTTGTGGTGTGTGTCTCGGAGAGAGCCAGGTGAGTTTACACTGCTATAACGTGGCTCAAACGTGTCTCTGATTACATGCTGAAGTGGTTTAACTGTATGGTATCTGTTTTAAATGCACCTCTGGTGGGTTTCCACTTGCATTTTGTGTGGTTTGGCCTTATCCAGATATTCTGATACTCGTCCTAAAGTGATCAGGTGTAAACAGAGTTTAGCAGGTTGACATTTCTCCAGAATAAAGAGATATTAGCACTAGAGAAAATTGTTTTGGTGCTTCTTATGTCTATGGCACTGTGTGAACCTTGTTCTATATATATTGCCATGTTTATATAGCCTAACGGTATCATTCATGGGCTGAAGAGAACTATGAGGTCAGTATTAATATTATTATTATTATTATTACTATTATTATTATTTTTTTGGCATTGTCATTGTCATTGTTATCATCATCGTCATCATCATTACTATTATTACTTTTATTATTATTATTATTATTGTTGTTGTTGTTGTTGTTGTTATTGTCACATCATCATCATTATTATAATTGTTATTACTATTATACCATCCAGCACCTTCTGACGTACTTGATTAAACATTAACTGTAATTCATTAACATTAATTACTAAAGTCAGAGCTAATGCAACATCAACCCCTAAAATACAAGGAACTCATATGTGGGTTAACACTTCTATTTATCAATCTCAGCTCTATTAAATATTGCTTTTTAAGAAAGTTAGTGAATAAGCACACGTGATAATGTGAAAGGGTCTCCTTTAGGAGGCTGTACTGTGGTAACAACTGGAGAACTCTGCTTACCTTGGCCTCTCCTCTTCAATGGCTGAACGCTGGCAAGTCCGTTCGGATAAATGTTGTACGGCCGGCTAGCCATGTTTTTAAAAATAATCTGTGAAGGTTGTAAAGATGAGTAAGGACCATGTTTATACCGAACTCTGAAGGCCTTTAAAATAAATTTTACCATACATACATATATATATATATATATATATATATGGGACAACGCATATGAACAGACCTGGAACTGGTCCTCCACTTCTCCCCTGAGCACCGGACCAATCAGCGAGTTGTTCTTGCTCTTCTTCACAGTGAAGGTTTTGTCTGTGTACTCCACATACACCACCTTCTTATACACTTTACCCCAGCGTTTAACCAATGGGCCTGTCCTTGAGGACCTGGAACCAAATAAAAGAGAAGTCTGAATTTATACACATTTGGGACTGTATGTACAATTCAAATAAAAACAGAAAGCAGAGACCCGTAAATCCATGTTTTACCGTATCAGCATTATTGTTTTTAGTAAATAAATGCTCACTGATGTCTTTAACATGTTCCAAAATAGTTTGAACACGGGCAATTAAAAACTAGGAACAGTGTTAAATGACAAACACCTAAAACAGTGGATGCACCCAGGAAAGCCCTAAACCCAACAATGGGTTGAGGTTTGCCACTCTGCGAAATCATCCTACAGTTTAAAAACAGTGTTCCTCAATGAGTGTGGAGAGGATTTTAGGCATTATTTCATCAAACGGTTAACGGAATCCAGAGAAGTATCCTTGCATAAATGTCACTTCCTGTCTTCTCTTGCCCCTGTTTGCCTTCATCTGGTCTTCTGGTCTTCTGTTTCTTGTCACTTCCATGTGCCCTTTGTTGTCCTGTCTCATGTGCTTCTGTTTGTTTTGGTTATTGCTCCTCCTGTCTCCGCCCCCTTGTCAGGCCCCTCACCTGTCCCTAGTTTGTAGCTCCGCCCCTTCCCAGGTGCTCCTAGTTAGTCTTTGTTCATTTATCCTCCCTGTTGTCCCCTGTGTTCTTGCTTGGTGTTTTGTCCTCATGTCTGTTGTTTTTGTAACCTGGTTCAGTGATTCTTAGTCTTTTTGGTTTCTTTGGTTTTGTTTTGTCTTATTTGTTCTGTTCATTAAATCCTTGCGCTTGCATCCTGCGTCCTCATCTTGACCCCATGTGACAATAAAGTAAAAGGCCGAAAATCACAACTGAATGCCAGGACCTTCGATCCCCAGATATAAACCAACGTAAACCAGGATATCTCCACATACTTTGACAAATTGTTGTTATGAAATCACTGTTCCTCACTGCATCCGAAAATGCAAGTTAAGACTGTTCTATGCACCGTGGACGTCACATGTCAACAATATTAAGACGTGCCGTTGATATCTCTGAACTTAAGGTCATTGGGAATGAACTGATGCACAGTGGACACATGTATCATGGTTTGTCAAGTCCACGGGTCATTTATGGAAACAATGAAAATCAAGTTCTCCAGGCCGTTGAACGAAAAAGGCCATGCAGATTGTCACCAGGGTGAAGTACAAGAGTCAGAGTCTGTTTGATAATCACAGATACAGACATATTAAAACACAGAAGATCATTACTTATTGATTAATTGCATATGGTCGCTTTAGCATGGAGGTTATTGTAAACGCAGACATGGTTTTATGTATATATATATAGAGTATAAATATATAGAATTATTATTATTATTGATTGTTATAATTAGTATATATACTGTAAAATAAATCTATTTTCCCATTGATCAACAAATGATATGTTGGCTTATGTTGGCATATAGTACACTTTTTAATCCCTACAAACAACTACAGTGTCCCTACCGGTCACTCTGGGGGTTGTAGTCCCAAATAACTTCCTCGGCACCGATGTAGTGGACCCAGACTTTCGGTTGTCCCGTCCCAGTGGACCTCAGAATGGACGCTGGCCCTCCAGGTCTGAACACAATGGTGGAAAAAAGCTCGTTGTCAGAGTCATCTTCATCCCCCTCCTCTTCCTCATCCTCAGGGTGTTTGACGTTTCGCTTGTCGGCTGGAGGATACGCAGGATCGGGACAGTCCTCCACGGTGAAGAAAGCACTCATGCCAGCTGACCATAAAGACCAGAAAAGAGTCAGTGCCTTAAGAATGTATATAAGTCATGTACATAGCAGAAACATCACTTTTAATTGGTTTTATAGTGTCAATAATTCATACAGAAGCGTTAACCAACAGTGTTTATTTCTCAATATACTATTATATTATAAACCATATACTAATATATAATATAGCCAAATCAATGTTAATTGTTATTGAGAAATATGATTACTAAGGGTGTAAAAATCTGAAGCCAACTGCATTAATTCTGAAATGTTAGAATCTTAGACACTTATCAATTTTCATAATGGCTTATTATGTATGCACTCATTTTTTGGCCTCATAAATTCAGTTTTGGCCTCATAATTTGAGGGAACAAACAAACCCTGCCTCCTTAATAACACTGTAGTTGACTTTAGTTTCTATTTGCTCGTGTCATGATACATAACCACACAGGTCTCAGTCACGGAGTGAACATCCTGGCTATTCCCTTTCTAATCTTAAATATGGAAAGTCCGGATGCACACAAATACATAACCCTGTATAACTCGCTCCTTCATATTACGCAATGACCTTCACCTTGCTGATGCGAGTGGATTCTGCAGGAGATAAGAAACTTTCCCTCAATGCTTGGTTTCATCAAGGCCATGGTGAAGGTCATGGGTGTTATCTCGACAGTAACCCGCCTGTGGTCCATGACCTGTAATGTGTGGCCCTGGAACTGGATGGTGTGGATGTTTGGAGTGGAGCCCAGGCCAATCAGGTGCCAGGAAATGACTGGGCTTTTCAGACACACTTTCAGTCCTGCACAGAGACGAAGATGATAGTGTACAGAGTGAGGACCCCACGAAATATCCAGTGTAAACTGGTGTTTATGACGTGTCAATCACTTGATTCTAGCAGGTTCTTGATGATCTATCAGATCCCGCGAGAAGGAGTTGTTCAAACCTGGTAATGTGGAGTTGACGTATCCGTTGATGGTGTGGAACTGCCAATTGGTTGGTTTCCTGGGTTTGTCTGCTCTGCTCAGTTCCCTGTACCAGCTCTTGCTCTCATCAAACACCGCAAACAGCAGCACAAACTCTGGAACCTTCCGCTCACGCTCCTCTGTCAGGACACCTGGATACAGGTTGAAGACCACATTCAGATTAATACCTTGTCCATGGCTGGTAAGTATAGTCAGATGATGGACAGGTTATTCGTTTGTTCCAGTGTTCCCCATGCTAATATCAGACATACCCTCCTATTTAACAGCTTAGTCCATTCCAAATCATTTCTAGCAGTGACTGAATGATCTCAGCATCATGGAGCCTGGGAATTATTTGCAAGGACATGAACATTTTTGACAGTAATCCTCAGTACAATCTCTGTTACTTAACAGAATGTGCTCATGTGTGCTCCGTAGGAGACCAATTACAAGGCCATTCAGCGAAAGCCAATTCAGCTGCACTAGAACATTTCAATTTAGCTGTAGTTACATATTGAGATAACTCAGTATGACAACACTTAATTTGAAGGCTATCTACAAAGGGGCTTCACAGCGCATGCATAAGCCTTTAAAACTCCTTAGCATTTCAAAAAGCAGTAGTTGCGTATTCATGAACAGCTTAGGTCAGCATCCATGAACTGAATACGTGGTTTATGAAGTAAATGTCATACTAGTATACGCTAAAGTGACAGACATTTGCCCCATTTATAACACTGTTATGAAGCAGCATACCAAACTAATGGAGCTTAAAAGATGGATGTCTGGCTGAGAATAACCTATATCAGTTCTACATTGCTGCTATCAGAACAAAACCTTGCATCTTCAGCTTTGCTGTTTTTTTTTTTTTGGTTTTTGAAAGTGCCCTTTACATTGTGTGTGAATTTCAGGATGAATGGACCAAAAGAAATGACCCAGAATTACTTCTGGTTCCATTGACTTGCATTAAAAGTAAAGTATGATTTTCCCTAATTTTATCATGTTGTAGATACAAGGCTTTGTTCCAAAAGCAGCGATATACACCGATCAGGCATAACATTATGACCACCTCAATGTATCTGCTCTCATAGTCCATTCTATCAGCTCCATTGACCATATAGGACACTCTGTAGTTCTACAGTTCCAGACTGTAGTCCATCTGTTTGTCTGTATACTTTATTACCCTGTTCTTCAATGGTCAGGACCCCCACAGGACCACCACAGAGCAGGTATTATGTGGGTGGTGGGTCGCTCTCAGCACTGCAGTGGCACTGACGTGGTAGTGTGTTAGTGTGTGTTGTGCTGGTGTGAGTGGAAAACTACCCAACCAACAGCATCCTGTGGGCAGCGTCCTGTGGGCAGCGTCCACTGATGAAGGACTAGAGGATGACCAACATTGCACTGTGCAGCAGCAGATGAGCTATCGTCTCTGACTGTACATCTACAAGGTGGACCAGCAAGGTAGGAGTGTCTAATAGAGTGGACAGTGAGTGGACACAGTGTTTAAACACTCCAGCAGCACTGCTGTATCTGATCCACTCACACCAGCACCACACACACTAACACACCTCCACCACGTCAGTGTCACTGCAGTGCTGAGAATGATCCACCACTCACATCATACCTGCTCTGTGGTGGTCCTGTGATTTGGGTTTAACAAAGTATACAGAGAAACAGGTGGACTACAGTCTGGAATTGTAGAACTACAAGTTGCTTCTATATGGTCAGTGGGGCTGATAGAATGGACCGTGAGTGTAGATACAAGGAGGTGGTTATCATGTTATGCATGATCAGTGAATTTCCACTTATATATTAGATCTCTCAGACCTGACTTGCAGATCAGGAAAGCACCGATGAGTCCAGAATTGAAGTCCCGCACTACGTCCACCTGAGACGAGTACAAGTAGGTGAGGCAGTCTGGGTCAGTCACAGTTGGGCCACTGTTGGGGGCAATGTCCCACACGTATTTATAGTAGCCACCAGGAAGAACTGCATCATCTTCTCTCTCCTGGAGCGAGCTGGAATCATCATAGCCAGCACCTGGACATATCACAAGACGATAAAGATCCCAGAAATAAAAGGCCGTCTAGGGTTTAATTCTTAATCAGTGTTTTTTGTTAACATGCACACACTGGATTGGTAAACCAGCACTCAATGGCACTGAGATTTAGTCCCTTGGCACAAGATATTGAGGTGTTCCAGTGAGTCCCTGGGAGTCCCTCTGTTCCAGTCCACAGACCTAGTGTTGAAAATGTAATTTGTTTGATTTGTGTGGAAATCATTGACCCATTTGCAGTGCATCTCTGTCCCATTATTTAATGCTTTGTTCTAATTTTGCAACCTCTATTTGCTTTATCATGTATGGTTTTCTTTTTGCTGCTGGGTGGCAATAAAACCTTGTTATTCTCAACTGGAGGAATGTTTGTTGACAAATGTGTTTGCTGTACAAGGTTCCTAAATGGTTCTAGGCTTTCATTAGGTAGAACTTTACACTATGTCGAGAGTCTTTATACTTTACAAAGGTTCCTGCATTTCTACAGAAATGGGTCTTTAGTTTTACAAAAGAGTGTCTTTAAATTTACAAAAAAATTGTCTTTAGATTTACAAAAATTGTCTTTAGATTTGCAAAAAAAATTGTCTTTAGATTTACAAAAATTGTCTTTAGATTTACAAAAATGGGTATTTAGATTTGCAAAAAAAAAATTGTCTTTAGATTTACAAAAATTGTCTTTAGATTTACAATAAAACCTTGTTATTCTCAACTGGAGGACTCAGCCTGGAGGTCACCCACGATACCACGTAGCACGGGGATCATTTTCACTATAGCGCGGGAGCACAAGGTTAACCAGCAGGGACAACACAAAGTGTAGTGGAAGCCCAGAAATAGCCATATTAAAAGGATAAATATCTCTTAATAAATGAGATTCTATAAGTAATATCTCAAAGCAACAGAACAAAAAATCAATCATGTGAATTGCCTGTAGGTAAACAGGTGAGAGTAAAGCTGACCATAGGCAAGCCTGCCCTATGACAGTCAGTTTCAATCATGACTAATGCAGATGGAAACAGTTACAAGGGTCTGCCAGCGGGAGCAGGACAAATCGTTTACATTGCTGGCTGGAGTGAAAGAAACGAGAGACCTCAGTTACGGACACCAACACATCACATGGAGTTCAGATGTTATTGCTTTTTCCTCAAATCTAGATTTAATCAATATTCCAAACAGAGTTCCGCAAGTTCATGTCATTCGTCCATATTTGGGTCATATTTCGCCCATCTGCACCAATGACGTAATGTGCGGGAACTTGATGGTGTAATCAAAGTCATACAGCCGAGTCTCAGAAGCGAACTCCACCTCGTAGACTTAACAACATCTTCGATTTCGATTTTGGGGGGGTTAGGCCCAGAGTTTCGAAAGAACAGGTTTTCACACGTTGTAGGGCCTCTTGATGGCAGGAAATACTCAATCAACATTCAGCTCTGTCAAAAACACCAGCGTTGCGCAATAAGCTCGTCGCTACACTACCACGTTTGTGCAACACAGGTAAAACCCGGAAATTCTCAGTGTTCTTAATAACACTTCATTCTGATGCTTTGTAAATAATCTGTTTGTCTTAAAGGCTCCTTTAAATTAATATCTATTAAATGCAGCCAGACTTCTTGTTGTGAGTGTGAAAGGATTCAGTCTAAATGTGCATCAATTGTTGACCTACAGTCTGCACAAGCAAAGTTAAGTAAGGCTTTCTAATAATGTGGTCAGAGATTATCAAAGGGTTTTAGGATTCCCAGTGGCTGTGTGGGTATGACAGTAAATATCGAATCTGAATATGAAACACTGACATTCATTATAAAACAAGCTCAGGACAGCAAAGAGTAGTACAGTCTCAGAAATGTGGCTTGAATGATAAAAGGCTGATGAATTCACCTTCTGACTGCTTCCAGTATGGGACGCCAATCGGAGAGATGCTGAAATTCTGAGAGGCTAAGTTCTTAAAGTGGACCACCACCCTGTCATTGACCACTGCTCTGATTGTAGGACCCTGAATACCTGCAACACAAAAGCACAATGAAATGTCAACCTCGTTCAGGTAGTTTAAGGTTTGTTGACAAAAGTGTTTGTTGTACATAGATGTACATTTACAAAAGTTCCTAAATGGTTCTAGGCTTTCATTAGGTAGAACTTTGCACTACATCAAGAGTCTTTAAACTTTACAAAGGTTCCTGCATTTCTACAGAAATGTGTCTTTAGATTTACAAAATTGTCTTTAAATTTACAAAAATGTGTCTTTAGATTTACAAAAATTGTCTTTAGATTTACAAAAAATGTGTCTTTAGATTTACAAAAAATTGTCTTTAGATTTACAAAAAATGTGTCTTTAGATTTGCAAAAAATTGTCTTTAGATTTACAAAAAATGTGTCTTTAGATTTACAAAATTGTCTTTAAATTTACAAAAATGTGTCTTTAGATTTACAAAAATTGTCTTTAGATTTACAAAAAATGTGTCTTTAGATTTACAAAAAATTGTCTTTAGATTTACAAAAAATGTGTCTTTAGATTT
>CM067477.1:30842902-30858286 GCA_034552555.1 Semaprochilodus insignis
ATATATATATATATATATATATATATATATATATATATATATATACATACATACATACATACATACATAAATAGTGTAGTGCAAAGACAAATAGACAAAGACAATGTGTGCAAACAGTACAGTACGTGTACAAGACGTGTGCAAAGTGTAAGAGCAGTAACAGTTAAGTTAAGTATGTGCTTGTAAACAGTATAGATATATAAAGTGTACAGTGCAGGTAGGAGAAGCAGCTTAATGTTCAGGTACAGCTAAATTGCTTGGTACAGATGTTCAGTATAGATAAATAAATATAGATAGGTAAGTAAGTACACAGCTGAGATGTTCAAGTATAAGGTATAAAGTGTAAAGTGCGGTGCAGACAGTCCTGTGAGGTAGTGGAGCCTAGTGTTGTAAATATCAAAATGTTTTAATATTAGATGTCTGGCTGGCAGCTAATACAGTTACCACAGTGGCAGTCCCCAATGACGGTGAAAACTCTTTTACCACGGTTTCATTTATTGCTCAATTAATACAAATAATAGCAAGACACATGATGGTATATCACTTTCAAATAAATAGGGTGATGTGGTATCCTGCATTAATACCACTGTACCATTAATTTATTGTACCTACCGTAGATTGAAACGTCTGTTGAACTGCACTGGTGAAACGATCTGTGATTCAGGCAAATACTGTACCTTCAAAAAGTAGCTTTCAGTGACTCCTCAAGGCTCAGCTTCATATTTCCGACATCAGAAAAGACCGATCTGGGTCCCAGGAAAAACACTGAGGTGTTTCAGCTCTCATATAGTTGTGCTAAGCTAAATGGCACTGGATGTAGAGGTGATCAATGATTTTATTGATTATTGTAATACATTTTTTCATGATAGTATCCCTTTTTGAGCATATGGTAGATCATGCTGTCGGTCTGCACCCTAGGAACACTGAGTGGCTGCGTGTCTCATTAGAAAGAGAGCATAATTAGCTCTGATGATACATTTACACAGTAGATGGCTTTGGTTTTCTGTGCTGTTTGTGTTTATGGTGTTAATCTTCTTCTTTTTAATCTTCCTAGCTGGCATGTGAGAAGGTGTTGGAGGTTGTCGGTGGTCTGGTGCCTCAGAATCTTGAACCAGCAAAGTCCACTGAAGAACTGGGCAGAGTCAGAGGCAAGACCAGGAAAGGTATGTCCATCTGGGCTTACCAGAAAAGGAGCCCACTTCATTTCAGGGGACTCTCCTAACTACGGTGGCCGAGAAGTGCAAAACAAATGAACGTTTCAGAAAACAGAATTACAAAAATGAAAACAAATTTACAAACAAAAATAATGACCTTAAAGAAAACAAAATCCTAAAAGCAATTTAAAAAGAATTCTGATGGAAAGGGCGGGTCTAACACACAGGAAGTGCTTGTTGCGGTCCCTTGTCAATCAAACTTTTTCACGTTGGTAGAGTGAGTGGAGTTTGGGCACACATTTTAGCCAGCTGGCACTCTTTTGTTTTTCCATTACCTCCACAGGAGAAACAAATGCGTACCACAACATGCTTTAGCATTGTCACCATCCCAAACTCCACCCACTCTACCGCCGTGAAACGATTTGATTGACAAGGGTCCGCAACAAGCACTTCCTGTGTGTTAGGTTTTATAATTTTGTTTTCTTGGATTTATTTATTTTTTTGTTTGTAAATTGATTTTTGTAATTTTGTTTTCTGAAATGTAATAATTTTTTGCCCTTGTAAAATTGTTTTTGTTTTTATAATTTTGTTTTCTTGAAAGTAATTTTTTTTTTCTTTTGTAAATTTGTTTTTATTTTTGTAATTTTGTTTTCTGAAATGTTCATTTGTTTGGCACTTCTCAGCCACCGTACCTCACCGCTGTAAACGTCTCCAATAGTCTCCGAGTGTTAAAATCAACCAAGATTTCAGTAGTGTACTGTACAGTACTGCTGAATGTCGCTACAGGGGCACTGGGGTCTGAACTTGTCTCCTTTTTCATAGCTCATTATTCATGTCTGTGATTCAGCTTGTTTGTTTTCAGTGTTATGTGGTCAGAGCTGAGAGCAAAACATGCTAAACTGTGCAGTTCCCCAAACGTGAGCAAAAGTTCGAAAAATTCATACACTAGTTCTAGTGCTGCGCATACACACACACACACACACACACACACACACACACACATACATACTAGGGGGCAGTGAGCACACTTGCCCAGAGCAGTGGGCAGCCCTATTCACGACGCCCGGGGAACATTTGGGGGCTTAGGTGCCTTGCTCAAGGGCACTTCGGTTGTTACTGTCGGTTTGGGGAATCTAGCTGGCTACCCTCCAGTTACCAGGCTGGTTCCCTAATATCCAGCCCTCGTTATGTCGTCCAGTCCTCACTAACAATAATGACTGTTTTATTGATGTGTGGAAATAGCCTTAAATATGGAAATAACCTTAAATATGAATTTTTCTAGCATGCATTTAACATATTAAGAATAAATAAATAAATAAATAAACGAATACAAAACTGTGCAAAAACTTTTGCCCACCACATTTTATGTTTTAGTTTTGTTTTGTTTTTTTCCAGCTTCTTAAATGCAGCATATAAACAGTAATCGTGCTTTGAATGTGCAGAAGTGTGTTCCCTGTATAGGATGACCCGGGTACTTTTGCATACAGCTCTATGCCCGTTTATAATGTCACTGTGGTATCTAGAACTTGCTAAGAATAGTGAACAGTCAAGTACTTAAGAAGGCATTCTGCGGTACAGTTTGCTTATGATCTCATAATGGTGTCCTTGCTAGCGAGAGTGAACAATCATAATTGTGTACTTTCAAACAATAGAGTAATTTGTTTTTATGATGTCACAATGACGTATAGTCCTCAATAACAATAGTGAACAGTCTTTTCTATTCTGAAGCCCGGAGGACACTGACCGACTAACACGAGCCTTTTCACTAGTTCCTTTAACTGGTGAGGTCTTCTTCTGAATGTCCTAAAGACTTTAAGCGTTTATACGTTCATATGTGTGTTTGTGTTTGTCCGGTTAGTGAGCTGTGGCATTTATGAACCCTCTTTGACGTGGCTTTCAGACCTGTGATGTCATAATTCTAAGAACTGGATCTTTACCCTGTTTCTAGGCAGTGACCTGAGGCTTGTTCCGTGCACCAGCAAAGACATCCTGCCCTTCTGTTTGCAGCTGATGTTGGCCTGCTTCAAGGTGCCTCCACACATACAGCACGTGTACATCAACACTTTGCTGATCATATAGGGCTGAATTCTGTTTTCATCTCAGCTGCTTGTATATGAGAGCTGTTCTTATTTTTATACGTTTGGGACATTCAAGAAGGCGATTCAGTCCGAGAGGCCCTGACCCAAATCAAGGTGCTTACCAGGTTCTGAATCCTGGATCAGACTCTGTGGCCTGGAACATTTGACTTAGAAAACGAACTCAAACTCTTTCACTTAATATGTCAGAACAGCCCAAAACATACACTGCATGGCCAAAAGTATGTGGACGTTTGACCGTCAGTCCTGTATAACTCTGTTGGAGATCCCATTCCACGGGCATTAATATCGGGTCAGCAATCTTTTGCAGCTGTAAAAGCTTCCGCTCTTCTGGGACAGCTTTTCACAAGAATTTTTTATAGATTTTTCTGTGTGGGAATCTTCAAAAGAGTGAGGCCAGGCACCAGTGGTGGTCGAGAAGACCACATTCGCAGCCAACATTCCGGTTTATCCCTGTTCGGTGGGGTTGTCGCCTCACCAAGCTCATCTTAATGGACCTCGCTTTGAGCACATCTGTGTGTCTATTGAGATTTACATGGCTGTGTACGTGATTTCATACACCTGTTAGCCATGCCTGTAACTGAAACACCAGAACTCACAATTTAGTTGGGCTGTCCACATACTTTTGTCCATTGAGTCATCGTGATAGAAACTGATAAGTTTGCCCATGTGCCCTGCCCACCCAAAGCTCCTAACCTCTTAAACAAATTTCCCATATCTGCTACTCCTTTTCTATTCATTCTGTTTCAGTTACGGGCGTTCACAGATGGAGGCAGGGATGACCTGGCCCTGGGTCATGTGATTGTTCTCCTGCAGCATGATTGGCCACAGGGAGAAGCTCTTTTCCTCAAGGCGGTGGACAGAATTTGTGACCATGGGAGCTTTCAGTATGAGAATTTCTTTAACTATGTCACCAGTATCCTTAAAGGAGGGTAAACCCTGACGTTCACGGTGAGGTTTAGATGTATGCATTGCTACAGGCCAGTAGACAGTCTCCAGACAAAGCAAGGCATTTAGTGCCTGTGTCTGCTTCTATGGGTGAGTGGAGATGAGCCCTTAACCGCCAACCCAGACATTGATATGTTGGAAGAGTTTGCCTACCTCCGTACAACAGAAGGAGGGCGTGTCCAACTGGAGTTGCTGCCCAATCAAGGAATGCTGATTAAGTAAGTCCTCTTGTTTCGTCTCCCCTAGTTAACAGGTGCTGATGGTGGAAGGTAACAACGAAGGACCATTCAAGACTTTGTCTTTCTGTTTCTTAACCTATTATTTTGCGTTCTTTTTCGTTTGTTTTGGACATGAAAACTCTTAGCTGTACATATTTCTGTAGGGAAGAACAATAATTTTACAGTCCTCTCTTTCTGTCTATCTATCTTTCCTCACCCACACTGTGGTTAGCTGGCTTAATTGTTAAAGATTTCCATCCTGCTGTGTGATTGGCTTACCTGGCTTCTAATGACGCTTCACCTGTCTGTGGAACTAACTGCCTGGGTTGCATTCAAGACAGGAGTGCAGTTAAAGATTTCATACGTGTAAATACGAAAGATGCCACATGCTTATCTGGTAATGGAAAGGAACCTGTTAGCCCTTTTCCCCCAACATGGTGCCGGTGCCGGTGCCGGTGCCAAAATCTCGACCCGTTCTGCACTTTTCCACTGCAAAGAAACTGGTTTGCGGCCGGAAAAATCTCTGCCGTTCCAGCACCATCAACTTCCTGGTCTGGAACTGTGGAACCCGTGACGCAAGCGGTAAAGGGACGTGTCGCTGCATGATGAACTGCACTGAGCTGGAACAGTCATATCCCACCGGTGATGTCCTCTTGGGTGTGCCCATACAACAGGAGGCGTCCGTCTTCTAAAGAGCTCAAGCATTCATTTGCAGTTTAATCCGTGCAGGAGATCCGTAATGGGAGACACACTACAGATAGCTAAGAACCTTAACATGCTGCTGTATAATAGTCCACCTTCATAACGGACAGACGAAACGAAACTACGAGCGTGTTATCGCTGTCTATGATGAGCCCTCTGGGCTGAGCACAGATGCTGAAAGAATTGGTTCTGGATGGTAAGATATGCCCCCAAAGCCAGAAGTAAAGTTTGCCATTGAAGAACATGTTCCGCCATGTTGGTTTTATGCACTGTCTGCCCACCTCAAAATAGGTAATCGCTCTGCTCTCAAACCAGCGGAAAGAGGGGCCTGTTCTTAACGGGTTCAGTAGAGCCTGAGAACCAGCATGGGCACTGGCACTTTGTTGGTGGAAAAGAGGTATGTGAGTCCTAGAACTTGGTTCCAAGTATGTGGATTGATCATATAGTACTTTTAAGATGCTCCTCTGGGTGGCAGTAGTGAGAACTGCTGTTAAAGGGACACGCGACCTTAAGTGAAAAGTAAACGTTGTTACATCTGTTTTTAAACAGGTGCATCCTGCGGCGTTGCCATGGTAGCGTCCCCATTAAGATTTTTCCAGTCGAAAGACTCAGAAAACATCTTTTGATGACATGTGGGAGGAACTGCTTCGGCATGCTTTTTCATTAGCTGGTTAATGTAGAAACAAGGGTAATTAACCATCATTGCTGCTAAGCCACGTATGGAACTGTAGTCTCAAAATCATTATTACAACGGAGAGGACGGATGACTCAAACAACAGAAACAATCACAGCCAGCTAAAAGCTACAGTTAGCAAGATAGCCGTCTATCTAGATACCTCTGTTAGGCTCTTTTCCTATGGCTAAAGATTTGTGCAGATTAAAGCTGTTACACTGATTCTCGCCTGGTTGTATAGAGACTGCTGATCAAAAGTATAGTTGCACAAATAGCTGCACCCAGAAGGAATCACCCGACAGGAATGAAACTTGGTGGGTAGGTTTGACATCGCGAAACATGCAACTAATTCATGTTTCACATTTAGCCGTGCATGTGACGTAAGCAAGGACGGGCCTTATCGCTGTACCTGACTGACCCAGCAGCCACGATTGCAGACATTCAGCGAGCAGTGATGTCCTCCATGAGTCATCCTGTTAGTGCAGCACCATTGGCAGACGGCTGCACCACTCAGGACTACAAGCACACAGATCGTTATAAGGACTGCAATGGTGTCGTGCCAGACTGGCACGGAGTGACTCAGAATGGCAGCGGGTCATCTTCAGTGAAGAGTCCCGCTTTTGTCTTGGTGGAGACGACCAATGAATCCATGTGTGGAGGCACCGTGGTCAGCACCAAGATGAACGGTTTGTTGTCACACATCACATGTCCAGAAGGCCTGGTGTCACTCCACCTCCACCCCTACCGCACCATCTGCAGGAGCTGTGTGAGGATATTCAAGATGCATGGGATGGATTATCACAGGACATTATTAGGAACCTCTACAACTCAACTGCCGAGACGTCTGGCATGCTGACGCCATACTGAGAGAGACTACTTCTGTACGTGTAGCTCAATAAATATTGATCATATCAGTCTAAATTGATCATCAGTTATCGATCCTGGTGACCTTTATCTTCCTTCCCAATAGCACTGCAATCCCACACCTCCTTCTGGGTGCAGCTGTTCTTTTGATGATGAGTGTATATTAGCCTGAGGCTCGGTGGTAGAGGTCTGTATTCCCACAGGACAGTATCTTACAGTGTGGGACTAAATTTCAGTGTCATGCCGTGAGCGGCGGGTCAACCGGTTTGGTGCGTGCAGGAATGGGACAACATATACATGTAGTAAAATCCTGCATATTAATAAACAGTCTGTTTAAAATAATAATGCATATGTAGGGAGAAAACAGCTAAATGATCAATAAGAAAGGAACAAACTCGTTCTTAATAGTGGCAAAGCAGCCAAATCAGTGCCACAATTCAGCCCATTAAAGGCAAGCCTGACCTATGGCAGTCGTGAGTATGTCAAAGACGGGAGGAGGCTGAAATGTGTATGTCACGGCTAGGAGCAGGACAGACGTGGCGGGAATCAGCCCCACCCAGACCTCTACTCAGTGGCCAGGTTAGCGGTCAGGATTGGTTGACACCACAGTTATTCCCAAAGTTTACATGACTCATTTGCCCAGTGAATGATGGGTGTTGTAGGGAAAGATCAATGATGACAAACTCCATGTTAAGGTCTGGTTTTAGGCCGGAATTGCCCTTTTAATGATTGATCAATGTTCCACTTCACACTCTTGTAACGAACTCATTTTCACTGTTTGTTTAGCATCTGTGAAACGGATCGTCTGGTAGCTCAGTGCGAACCTAGTGCTGTAGAGTGCGTTCAAAGTCTTGAATGTAGCCCGGTTCTTGGGGTGCTGATGAACTGGTGTTTGCTGTCCGTAGGAACCCCAGCCCCGCCCTGGGGGTGGAGTTAAATACCCTGCTGCTTCCAGGGGCTCAGAAGGCTGACAGGTACCCCACCCCCATCACCCAAACCCCTCCCACAACCTCGCCTGTTGACTCCTCCTATACTCCCATTCTTCAGCCTGCTCATACGCTGTAACATGTCCCTGTTTTTTGGATTGATTTCCCCTAATTTACGTCGTTCTTCTTTATTTTCCAGGTCTTACAAGTTTAGTTTTCATTTCATCTGTGTTTTGGTTTTGATCCATGGCATCAGTTGCACATATTTTTAATTTTTTTTTTTTATTATTATTATAATTTTAATTTTTTTATTTTTATTGTTTGTGTGAAATTGTAGAGCTCTTTAGTTCAGTACTGGGCTGGCCGGAATGAGTTAACGACTCGAGTATTCGGATGTTTCCTTGTTGTGGGATTCTCTGCTCGGCTTTGTCTTTTTGACATACTTTTCTTTCCATGTGGCCTTTTAAGGGAGCAATCTTGCTCAGGCATGGTACAAGGCAACATGGTGTGAGTACGCCCCTTAATTTATGGGAGAGCTTGGTACACCAAGTAGCTGATTTGACAAATCGTCCTAAATACAGTGCTGTGAAAAATTTCGCCCCCTTCCAGCTTTCTTTTGTTTTTGCACCTGGTCCTATGTGAAAAAGTAATTGGTCCAAAGTTAATTCCACATGAATTAACTGTGATTAAACTCATTTTTTTGGAAAGCTGAGTTCAGTTTCACTAGCCACACCCGAGCCTGATTACTGCCAGACCTGTAGAATCAAGAAATCACTTACATACCTTCCCAGGAGTGGCTGACCTAAGAAAATTACTTCAAGAGCGCTATTAAGGTCAGTGTTCATGATTCAACAATAAGAAATAGACTGGGCCAACGTGGTATCCATGGGAGAGTTCCAAGGCGAAAACCCATCTCACCTGATGATCCCCAAGACTTCTGGGAAAATATTCTGTGGACTGACGAGCCAAAAGAACATCATACCGACAGTCAAACATGGTGGTAGTAGTGTGATGGTCTGGGGCTGCTTTGCTGCTTCAGGACCTGGACAACATGTTGTAATGGATGGAACCATGAATTCTGCTCTCTACCAGAAAATCCTGAAGGAGAATGTCCGGCCATCACTTTGTGACCATAAGCTCATTTATTTTTCCTTAATAAATGAAGTTTTTTATTGAAAAACTGTATTTTGTATTTACACAGGTTATCTTTGTCTGATATATTCAAATTTCTTTGATAATCTGAAACATTTAAGTGTGACAAATGTGCAAAAACAAGGGGCAAATACTTTTTCACAGCACTGTATGTAAATATAGCAGTAATTCATCTAAAAGGACCACTGGTTTCTGTGACGGTGACGGTGAAACTCGGGGCTCAGAGCCTCAAACCAGTAGTGAGTGGTTTACCATGACCTCAGGTAAGTGACATCTTAACCACTACACTGGTGCACTGCAGGGAAGTGCTGAGTGCTTCACCCTGCGTTCACACTAGCAGGTGACAAGTCGCTTAAGTCGTCCCAAGTTTGTCTGTTCGGGGTGTGCTCGGGTGTACAAGGTCCAGGAAAGCTAATGAGCTAATTTGGATGGAAACCTAGCTGCTTGCATTTGTGGTTAGTTTTATTGGTTAGCATGCTGGCTAGCCTAGCAAGCTATCGAGTAACCTACCTCCCCAGAGACACCAACAATATCCCCTCTTTCTTTCACGCTTCATTTTTCTTCAGACGTATATGTACAAAGACACATTATAGAAACTGGGGAAAGGAGAAACAGCGGTTATGAGCTTCTCCACCACAAAGCTGAGAGCTGGAACCAAACGCTGGCAGGAACTAAAAGTCCAGAGAGCAGCAGCTGGGGACCTCAGACCCTCGTGTCTACAACCGGTCCTAAGAAGTTGTTGGAGCCAATCGTTTATACAGTGTCGCTTATATACCGCGTCTTAACTCATTTGCATACAGTTGAGAATATCTCGATTTGTCACTTGTCTCTCTGTCACTTGCTGCTTGTCACTAAATCGTGTTGCTCGGCCATTCATTTTTATGGCATAGTCAGATTTCTTTACAACTAAATTAGCCAGTGGTCGTTCTGTTAGTGGCTTTTATCCAAACCTCCTCCTGTTCGGGGTAAATGAACCCATGAAACACACTAGCGCGTTTCCAGCTCTATATTACTAGCCAGACATTGTTGGCTCTTTTTTGAGCTTTACTGGTATTTTAATGCTTTATAATTTAAATCCTTTCAATTTTGGCAAAACACGAATCAAATCAAAGTGGTACATCACTAGTAAGAGGTGACTGGCTATTATATAAGGATAATAATATATAATCATTATCCTAATGTATAATTAGGCCACAGTAATTTGCTACAGGTGTAGCATCAGCATTCAAAGTGCACCTACCTGCCTTACCTCAAAATTCACACAGATCTCTTAAAAACGAAAACAATGAATTATTGCCAATTCTGATCCCAGCTGATTCAGGTTATGGATCCCAAGTTAAATGATGAAGCTTAAATATTATGTTGTTTTTTTTAAGGAGGAATTCGAGAACAGGTCCATAAGCCCTTGCTTGGAAATATCAATGAGTATTCAAAGCCTATAAAATACTGTTCAGGCCAGCCCCAGTTCAGTATCATTGTCCGTGTATCTGGTTTTGTTTGTGCAGACGTTTGTGACATCTGTGTATATTTTTTTTATTTTATTTTATTTTTTATTTTTTTGAACATGTGTTGATTTTTCAGTCCTGTTGATTGTCAGATGGAGAAATACATCCTGAATGTGTGTGTGCGTCTGTGGGAGTGTGTAGATTTGTATTGGCTTGTGTGAGGAAGTGTTGCCAGAGTGGTTTCTGAACGGTGTTTCTTAATGTCCACTCTTTCAGGCACCACACTGTGACCCGCGGCATCACCAAAGGTGTGAAGGAGGATTTTCGTCTGGCCATGGAGCGCCAAGTGTCCCGTTGCGGAGAAAACCTGCTCAGCGTGCTGCATCGTTTCTGCATCAACGAGAAGATCATCCTTATCCAGTCCTTACCTTGACTTTTGGCCCATCATGTCTTTCCTCTTGCCCTTGAGGTCATTGAAAGCATCACTTTAACAGGACTATTGGTCCCTCTTTATATAAGGTGTCTCTAATAACGGTGTGTTCACATGCTTGTGAATGTGAGTACTATATGGACTTCAGTACAGATGATCGTGTGGTCACTTAAAGGGGAAAGAATCTGATCTCACACAGCACTTCCGGTTTTCTAAGTTGATTTGTTGATGATGGTAACAAGGAACATTCGGTACTATGGCAGGAGTTAATATACAGTAGAGCTGCTTTGTGGATAAGGAGATGTTTGGCCTAGCAATGCCTTCGTTGCTAATTTCATGATGATTGGATCATAAGAAATGCCCCAAAAAATTGCTTCTAATAAAATCTCTTCAGAGGAACTTACATGGACGGTCTCCTGTAAAGTTACCTTGTTTGTGGAGGCTTGTTATTCTTTGAATAGCTGTTATATGTTACCCTGTTTAGTAATAATCAAATTCATAAAATTCTCTTTGGTGGACTCATGTACTGCCTAGGCTGGCTCAGTGTACAGTACTCATCAATATTAAACAGATCTGATTATTATATACACCTTAAATAGAGTTGGATGTGATGGAAGTGATGTCATCTATCAAAGATTTTTGTTTTAGAGCATCTGTGACCTTGATACATTACAATTCTTGCATATTCCAGCATATTTCCTGTTGTTGGATACCAAATGAATTTGACTTTTTGACTTTCTTTGTTATATAATTCTGTGTTTGTCCACACATGGTAATAAACCTGATGTTTTTTTTGCATCTGCTAGAAGTACAGTTTTTAAAAAAGATCCATATCTGGTCTGTAATCGCCTTCACTTCTTCAGTCGACTTTCACTCGTTTCTCTGTTCCACTTTCCTCAGCGGTCCGATTCTCTTTCACTCTCCAGAGGAGTAGGTAGATCTGCCTGCAGCACTGCCCGCAAGTTTGCCCAGAACATACTCTGCTTGGCCTTGTCCTGCGGCCATTCTAAGTAAGTGCGTCTGGCCATCATTGCTTTCAGGTGGTGGTACTTGGAAGGGATGAGATAAGGCGGCAGTGGCTCTAGCAAAATGAGGATAATGTTGTCCAGCCCTCTTGTGAGCCTCTGGTGACTAGCAAAGTATAGCTCGTAGTGACACCATTCGCTCTGGACGAAGTCGGAAGACAACACGAAGAGGCAGCATCTACTTTGCTCAATGCAGCGGAGGATGTTGTGCACAATCGTCTTCCCCGGGATGAAGTCCCGCTCATGATGGCACACTCGCAGTCCTTTTCGGCTTGCTGTCGACTCATCGCCCTCCAGCTTGGGCAAGAGTTGATATTTTACCCAGTCAGAGTTCCGCTGGCTATAGGAAACGAAGGCATGGTAACACACCCCTTGCAACTCCTCTGGTCGTTGCTGGGCAGTTCGTGCACGATGCTTTGCACGAGTCCATTTCCAGATCATTTTCAGGTACCACGGCATGTCCAGTTGATGGCACAGCATTCCTGCAATAATGACTATAGCGAATGCTGGGACTAAAATGGTGGCTGCCAATAGTCCAGCATTGCAAGTGATCTCAGGCAGACTGAAGTTCTGAAGTTTTGCATTCCTCCAGGATTCCGGGTAACTGCAGCGATATCCATCTGGCCAGTGAGCCAGAGCAATCCTGCGGCTCTTGCCGACTGCTGATGCACCCAGTGTGCCTTTGCCGTCAATGAGGGTGGTGAAGTCTCGCAAAGGGCAGGAACAGATGTAGGGGTTATGACTTGTGTCGAGAACGGTAAGATGTGGACACATCTTGAGAGCACTCAGTGAGGGAACATGGAGGGAGTTCCCACGTACCACAAGCTTCTGCAGGTTTGGGTACCCCAAACAGTCCGGCAGATCCAGGAGACGATTAGATGTAAGGTCCAGAACTCGGAGGAATTCCAGACCAGAGATATTTGCAGGAACTGCTGTGATCTGATTGTTCTGGAGGTTGAGAGTGGTTATGGCACCTGGCAAACACTTAAAGACATTCTGGTCAAATCCATTTGAAGATAAATCCATATGGGTGACTTTGGAAGGCCAATGGCAGCGTCCCTGGTCCTCCTTATAGGTTAATGAGTTCTGGCTGAAGTCCACATGTGTCAGAGAGCTCATGAGGCTAACTCTTGAAGTCAGTGGCATCAGATGTCTAAGGTTATTGCCCTTCAGCACAAGCATCTCCAGCTTTGTCAAAGTGTTGCATTCCTCATGCGGACCTTGGGAGAAGACATTTTCCGACAGGGCACAGTCAGACAAATCAAGCCTCTGTATTACGCTAACAGCCTTCGGGCAGGTCATGTGGACTATTGGAGACTGAGTGAACGTTAGATTCTTCACAGGCATGTTAATAAAGAAGTCATATAGTTTTTTCTGGCGAAAGATGAACACAGTCACTGAGGACTGCCTGACGCTGAAGGATTCCAAGGAGGAGGTTTGGATCACAGACCTTTCTCCATTCATGGCAGTTAGAGTAAGATTGGACACACTGAGGTGCTGGATAGAAGACATTACGGCACTGTTAAAAAAGGCTGTCATGACATTCCAGGTACTCCGAACAGCAGACAGATGTAAGTGAACTGTTCGAATGGTCGATCTTCGCAGCACCAGTTCTCTGAGGAAGTCTTTTGGGTCATACAACCAACTGAGCTCTACCTCTTTAAAGGATTCCAGGGCATCAACTATTATTGGGTGGTCAACGGCTCTGTTGGACATCACAATTGAAACCTTTTCTGCTTTCAGTCCTGCGAGGCTTCCCTTTTCGTAGTTCGCCACATTCTCAGCCTGGATGAAGAGAGTCTGGAGAAAGAGATCAGAAATGCTGGCAAAGTCATCATTCTGAATGGTGTCGGCGCTCAGGCCAAGCCACCTAAGGTTTGTAAGTTTGGAGAACTCGGTCCCAAGTGCCATAACCGCAAACCTGTTGCAAGACAGGTCCAAGTAATGGAGGTTTTGCGTTTGCAGGAGGTACGGTTGGTCGGACAAGTTCTGGAGTCTGTTGTAGGACAGATCGAGTTTTTCCAGAACAGGAGTGGAGACGAATGTGTCCACATGTATATCCCAAAGTATGTTCCAGGAGAGGTTGAGGAAGCTGAGGTTGGGTGTATTGTTAAAGTCATGTTTTCCCAAGGTTCGAATCTGATTTTGAGAGAGATCCACACCTTTAGCCGAAGACGGGAGATCGGAGGGAACAGCAGAGAGGTTTCTGGAAGAGTAATTGAGAACAACTGTCTCAATGGCCGAGGCAGAGGTCAGGAAGAATGCCAGGAATATACCCACTAGTGGCACGGGGTACCACAGAGCCTTCATTACTCCAGTTGAACACTGTCTGTGAAGAGCACAAAGAGACAGTTTGAGCAGCGGATTACTGAACTGTTACATTTACACTCGGTTGGGTGTATGAATCAGTAGTGTCCAGGTTCAGTGACACATATGAAAGTATGGGCACCCCTGGTCAAAATGCCTGTTTCTGTGAATAGCTTGATGAGTAAAACCTGGTTTCCAAACTGAATAAAGTTAGTGATGCTTTTCTTTAATATTCTGAGCAAGATTTATTTTATTTTATTATTTTGCCCTTTCAAAATAACAAAGGAATAAGGCCAAAATTAAAAATTCCATGATCCATTAAAAGCATGTTCTGTACTTAATAGCACCCCATGTGGCAAATGTCACAGTTTGTGAACACTGTCTGTTCCTGTTGAAGAGATTTTTGCCCATTGTTCCTCCTTGGGCCGTCTTGCAGACGTCGAGATATTCCATTGTTGATGCTGTTATCCCGTGGTAGAAGCCATCCCTCTTTTTAACAGACCCACCCAAGGTGAGGCCAGTAATACAGCAGCGTTGAGTTACCTTTACCAGTCATTGTCATGACATGCAATAACGGTTAATGTCATGATGGCTAACTAGAGTACACTTAGAACAAATCAGCATATGACATGATTTTGGCATGGCTGTATCAGTTCTATGTAGCAGGGCTCAAGTAAAGTGTTAACAAATAAACGAATAAAACGAATCTAAACACATTCTCAGATTAGAACTTAATATTCCATTCAGCTAGAAGTTACCAATGGCATGCACGCAAGGCTGGGTAGAGCAGCCTAATTATGAACATGACACACACTCATGTAAAAGTATTGTTACTTCAGTACAATAATGGCTGGGGACCTTTCCAAATATAACTTGGAAGCAGGTCAAAAAACTTTTTTACTGGAACCGAGCAACGAAACTTCCCTATGCAATTGCAGAGGAACATTCAGCTTCCAATATCTGTCAGCACAGAAAGGGAAGGTGCTATTTTTTCCTTTTTGAATGAACTCTTAGTCTAATAAAACAATAAACTTCCACAGTCATTTATAAAGCAGGACAGATGTTGCTGCCACTGTACAACAGAAAAAAAAACTTTGTTTGTCAAAAAAATATAACTCGGATTCTATTACTTAGGAACATGCTTAAGTTAAAGTGCTATAATTTGAATTTCTCAGGAAAATACATATACATACATACATATATAATATATATACATACATATATAATACATCAAAAGTGTACTTAAGTACATGAAACTAATGCAGTAATGGAGTAACGGAAATAGTTATTACACATATCTGCATATCTCACTAAACTTTTATATTTATACTATGGATGTACATGTATCTGTCTATATATCTACTGTATATATCTATCTATCTTTCTCTCTCTCTCTCTCTCTCTCTCTCTATATATATATATATATATATATATATATATATAT
>CM067477.1:30858644-30891506 GCA_034552555.1 Semaprochilodus insignis
TCAAATGTGTAGTGTTGCCAGTCTCCCGACCAAAACACGGCATCTGTGATTGCCTAATAAAACACAGTGAGCTCGGTCCTCATACTATTTAGTTAGCTATGCTAACATTACTTACTTAGAGCTAATGCTAGTAGCTAGTAGCTCCCTATATTAGCTACTGGCTTTCCATCTGGACATCAACACACAGTAGATTAAAGTTGTTCCTCGCTATGGAACTCTCAGTTTAAGATGATCTGTTCAACCGGCAAACACGGATACAATCACACAGCATGGCTGCTACTTACAGGCTGCTGTTGGAGGTAAAGGTGGACCTGCTCCTCTCTTCAGTATCTCTCTCATTTCTTTATTTTCTTTTTCTTTTTGGAGCAGCAAACCGTCAGCATCACACAAAGTTCATCTGTAGCCATGATTGACAATGTGTTGACTCACCTCCTCAGTGACCCATGAACTCACGCAAGAGCATGATCGGTGATTGGTTGGTGTCAAACGTGTAGTGCTGCCAGTCTCCCGACCAAAACACGGCACAATTTTATGGCACCATGATTGCCTAATATAACATAGTGAACAGTGTAAACGACAAACACATCATGTAGTCTGATACCAGCTTTCAGGGCCCATAATCCTGACTAATTAACTGCCACCTTTCTCACTCCAGCGTTGGACTGAGGACAACAAACACTGTCCAATAGTCTGACCCAGTTCAACGTCTTTTTCTACCTGTGACTGTGTGCGTCAGAGGTCCCATTGCAGTGAAAAACTGGGTCATGGACTGTTTGATCACTTAATTTAATAGTAAGCGAGGACAAAAAGCATGTTTCATTTCTTGCTTCAGCCTAAATGGGTGTGCAAATACACACGAGCACACAAACACCGGTGCTAATAGGCCAGATGCATCCGAGAGGGGGCTGGGTCACATGTACTGGTCATCTTTCACCAGGATCCAGGTTTTTATTTAAAGGACAATGACCAAACTGAAGCCTTTGTTCTCCTTTCATTTCCGTAGATACGACAAACTGTTCTCTAAACACTTACAGCAAAAGCTCACCGACCTGGCTATCAGAAAGTGTTTAATTATGCTTGTTGAACTGTAACTAATGCAGGGCTTGAGCAATAGGACTGCTGTCTGTCTCACCTACTTTCCTCTAAATGACTTTACCTTTTTCACTGTTGCTCCTTGTCTATGTTGTTCTGTCACAAGGCTGATCTAATCAAGCCCTGCCCCTGATGCCTGGCCGTGTCCGGAAACACCATTACATCCACTTTTTGGGCCACAAACGGAGGTCTTCAACAAGGCCATCTTCACCTCGGCCTGGAAAATCCGATCAGCCTTGGTTTTATTGAATCATGATGGTTGACTCTATGCCATATGGCACGTTTTATGAATTTGTTTTGTTGTTTGCCCCGGAACGGTGGGTACACAAAGCAGCAGGCTAACGGCCACAGGATATTGCGGACAACAGGAAGAAGGGAAAATCTAATTCAGGATGTGTTCTCTGGCCTTTTATCTATTGTATCTGTTATTTTTACCTATTAATTTGTCGAGGCCTTGATCGAGAACAGTAAAAGCAGCGGCACAGCGCCTCGAGATTAGCTCACCGGCAGAGTGCATGGGAAGTGAAAGCCACAGTTTGGGCATTTATACTGATGTGAATTTGCTTTATTATGTAAATGCAATTACATAATGACCTAAGTAATTACAGCTGGTTACGTAAGTAAAAGCAAAACAAACAAAAAAAGACGTGATGAATTAATAATGCATTACTCGCATGTCCAAGAAATCTACAGGGTATATACAGGGTATTTTTCTATCATGTTCAGTCTTAGAAGTTGGTTGCACTGGAAGCAAAAATGGAGTTTGACTCCAAAAATGGAGTTTGGCTGTTTATCCTGTTTATCTGATGGTGACGTTTCTCCACTTCTTTTAATGAGCTACAGTACTGTGCAAAAGTCAGAGACCATTTCCCTTCATTTCTTTCATTTCCAGTTACACAAACAATAAACACCAGTTTTTCATTGTACAGTAGATGTTTTGGAGATGAGATACAAAATAATTGGGGATGAAAATGTTTGGAACAATATGAAACATTTATACTGAACACGGTTTTTCGTTTTTTCACTGTTACATAAATTAAATAGGCTAAATCCCAGATAGCAAGCAGATATGGGCACATCTGGCAAAGACATGGCACTGCTGGCCCACTGTCAGTCCTAGCAATCTGCTTCGGCCCACATATTTACAACATGCATTTGGCCCACCTGACCCAAACCAGATCTCGTCCACTTCTGGTACAGAAGTCCGGTCATCCCATCTTGCAAGTGGGCCAGATGGAAATGGGGAATGTGGGCCAGAACAGTTCTGCTGTCTGGGATGTATTTCTGTCTTGGTTTTCAAAGAGAACAACAGTTACTGAACATTCGAACACTGGGTGCATCTTTAAAAATAATCCATCCAAAAACGGGAGTTTGAAAAAAGTGGAGTTCGTAAAGATAATGGGAATCCTAACAGCCATGCAAGACCTGGTGGATCAAAACTGTCCCCATCAGATAAACCCCCTTAAAGAGGCCATAGAATGCATTTATTCAGTGTTTTAAATTGTTCTCTGATCTTCTACGTAGAAGGTATGGGACTTTGGTCGGGGTGAAAAGTCCCCAGATGTCCCCCAGATTTCACATGCTCATTTACACCCAATAATTTTGGTTAAGAATGAAATAATTTTTTTGGTGAGCTCATGAATAGTTAGCTGAGCTGGCTGCTTTACAGTGAGACACCGCGATGCTCACACAGAGGCCACATGTTGAAATGGACACATCTGTGTAAATAAGCTTTGACTGCATGAATATTAATGAGGCAAGACTGTTACCTAACAGTTTGGAATCTTCTTATTTTACTGCCCACTTTTACAAAAGCAGTATTCATATTGTGGGGAGTTTAGAGTNGTGAGACACCGCGATGCTCACACAGAGGCAACATGTCGAAATGGACACATCTGTGTAAATAAGCTTTGACTGCATGAATATTAATGAGGCAAGACTGTTACCTAACAGTTTGGAATCTGCTTATTTTACTGCCCACTTTTACAAATGCAGTATTCATATTGTGGGGAGTTTAGAGTCGTATTCCATATTTACTGGTATTTTACTCTATATTGGGAATTCATAATGTAATCACGAGCATTCCGCTTGATTAGTCAAGAGGGGCAGATGTGGGCTGGTGGTTAAGGAACCAGGAACCAGTTTGATTCCCTGAACTGACAGTAACGACTGGAGTGCCTTTGAGCAAAGCACCTAATCCCCAACTGCTCCCCGGGCGCCGTGGATAGGGCTACTCACTGGTCCGGGCAAGTGTGCTGTGTGTGTGTGTTTGTGTTTCACTTCATGAATGGGTTAAATGTGGAAGACAAATTGCTCTGTGTGAAAGCACAAATGGCTTAAAATGGCCCTAAACTCTTTACTCAGAGAATGATTGGCCTCACTTAAAAATAATTAATGAATTAATTAAGAAATCCTATCTAGGTGTCTTGAGTGTTTCTGTGTATGGCTGGAGGTAAAGGAGAATTAGCAGTGTAGTACGGAAGGAACAACTGGTCCTTGTAGATAACCCTCCTGAATGTCCTTGTGATTCTTCTAAATAAACATCTTTTGGGACATCCACAAGGACCTGACACATAGTGAGGGTGATTAGAAAGATCAAGCATAATATCAACCAAGTCTGATTGGGTTGGTTTGGGTTTGCCTTGGGTTTATCTGGAAGCCCCGGAACAGAGAGAGGGTGGAGAGTTTCAGGGCAGAGAAGGCCAGGAGAGTTTCAAGACGGCATTTTTGGAAGGCTGGATCGTGTAAACTTAGAGCTTCCACACCTCGCACAGAATAGCCGAGCGGTACTTTAATGGATCATATGTTGCTCTGTTCTTATGATGTCACTTTAATTCAGTT
Source organism: Semaprochilodus insignis (assembly GCA_034552555.1). NCBI lineage: Eukaryota > Metazoa > Chordata > Actinopteri > Characiformes > Prochilodontidae > Semaprochilodus > Semaprochilodus insignis. The sequence continues at coordinate 30,862,578 of CM067477.1, forward strand.
TAATTCACTTTTAACTTTCTCATGTAGGCTACTTTGATTTTTTTGGCATCACTAATCAGTTATTGTTTTTTTATCCTTTTCTATCTTCTTTGTTCACCTTATTCACATGCTTTCTATCCTTTCTGAGCACTTACAGAACACCTGTTCTTAGCCTGGTGAATTCTTTGAATAAACTCGATGCTAAAACAGCATTTTTGGACTCTTGGAGTGTTTGAAGGAGGACAGTGTGCGAAGTATGCCACTGTACATACAGTTTTCCATTCTTTGGCTCCTTTCAAGCTTTCACCCAAGAGGGAAAGGAGAAAATCAAGCTCCAGTCTTGCTTCAGAAACAAATCCACAGGTGTTTCTATCCATCCTTCCACTGTGAGAAGAAGACTCGGCACTGTGGATCTGAAAGGATGTGTCCAGACCTCCACATCAGTGAATGTGTTTGGGATTATTTGGATCATGAGAAGCAGAAAATGCAGCCAAATTCTGAGACTGAACTTTGGAGATGTGGAAGGACATATCTCAGATATGCAGAACTGTAATAATTTTAATAGTAATTTTGCTTTATAATTTATGGCTGTTTAAATTAATATAACAAATTTCAACACGATTTTGAAACTGTAGCTTTTGAGGGCTGAACACTTATTAGGGCTCTATCTCTTTCTCTGTCTCTCTCTCTCTTACTATCTCTCTCTGTCACCCTCTTCGAGAGGCGGGAGGGGGGAGGAGAGCGAGAGAGAGAGGAAGAGAGGGAATGATAACAGAGAATGAGGATTAGAGTTCATGTTAATCATTGATCAGAGGTCCTCCTTCCTGACATCAGTGAGCTTTTGAGTAGTTACATGTGTTTGTGTGTGAGTAAGTGAGCGAGCAAGGAAGTGAGAGAGAGAGAGAGAGAGAGAGAGAGAGAGAGAGAGAGAGAGAGTCACATAGGAAGAGTCACAGGACAGTCCAGGCAGGTAAAGCGATCCGATGTCTTCTCTTCCTTTCCGATCCGTTCGTTTGGCTTTCTTCCTTTTTCCTGCCTGTAGAGGTTCAGGATGAGTCCAGATTCCGACCCTGCTTCTCCCCCAACTCTATGTCTGAGGTGACTGGAATTATTTCTGGGCAACCATCATCAAGATGACCCGTGTCCTCTCGTCTCTCTGGGTCCTCTCTTCCCTCCTTCTTCTGGCAACATGGGACAGAGTGGAGTGTGGGTCTGAAGACGGCAAGCGCCTCTGGCAGCGGCCGCTGAACCACAGCACCTTTTTGACGGGAACGTTCCCTGAGGGTTTCTTCTGGGGCGTCGGGACATCAGCGTTCCAGACGGAAGGCTCCTGGGATCGGGATGGGAAAGGTGCTTCTATATGGGACCACTTTACTCACAACCTGTACAGAACTGGGAACAGCATTGGAATGGCCACGGCGGACACAGCCAGCGAGAGTTATGCCCTCTGGGAGCAAGACGTAGAGTTGGTCCAATACCTTGGTGTGAAGTTCTATGCTTTTTCACTCTCCTGGGCACGACTGTTCCCAGATGGCAATGCCACGGGACCACCCAACCATGCCGGAGTGGAGCACTATCAGCACCTGATTAGCAGGTTGAGGGCACGGGGTTTGGAGCCTGTAGTGACCCTGTTCCACTGGGATTTGCCCCAAACACTGCAGGAGCGTCTGGGCGGCTGGAGGAACCCGGAGATGGTGCAGATCTTCAGCAACTACGCCGCATTCTGTTTTGCCACGTTTGGCCGAGACGTCCGATATTGGATCACAATGCATAACCCACTCCTGCACGCGCTTCTGGGGTACGGGACGGGAGCTCATGCTCCGGGGGTGACCGGCGACCCTGCTGACCCCTTCATCGTGGCACACAACCTCATCAGGGTGAGTGCAAGGGCACAGGGTTAGAGGTGAATGGCGGGGTTCATTTTTCTTTGGGGGGGGACCTAGTGGAGAATAATGGCGGTTAACTCTTCTAACACTGTTCTTTCTTGTGCCTGGTGGAGATAACAATGCTCAGGAGCCATTCTCTCTCAGTGAACTTTGAACACCACTTTATATGCTACTGCTTTACTACAGACTCAGGACTCAGTGTGCGTCAGTTTATCTTAAAGCATTTACAGTCAAACGATAAAGAATCGGTCAACATCTACTGCGAATTCCTGATAGTTATAAGAATGCATTGGACTTCTGAACATTTGCAGAAGCAAGGCGACATTGTACTTAGTGTCTTACCCCAAACATGTTATTTTTATATGGGGAAAAAATCCAGAATTTTAATCCTGTTGCTTAACACTTACATAGATGCTAAGATAAAGACTACATGTCAAATGACATTTTTTGTTCATTTTCTAAGTGAAAATTTGCTAGCATTCAAATTTTACTGCACAGTTTATTCTAGTTATCCATTTCATATTCAATATTGGGAAAAAAATAAAACCTAAAAAAATAGTAAAGGTGCCAAAACTTTTGCACAGGTCACATGTTTAGTTTTTTTTTTTTACAATATGTTAATTACAGCCTGTCCAGAATGTTTCTTGCCGTCTGCCCAATGAGCACCATGATAGGCTCTAACACCCTCCTGGACCCAGGAGGATAAGCAGTTTTGCTAATGATGATGATGATGATGATGATGATATGATGATGATATGATGGTCATTTCAGCAAATTAACAGTAACTGTGCATTAAATGTGCCTTTAAAAGTCTGCACCCTCTGTATATGTCTGCATCCTCTGTAGTGGACGTCTTTCACTTATTTTTTAACTTCAACAAAATCAACAAAAAATAGCATTTAAGCAGGGGTGCACAAACTTTTAAACATTTTAACAGTCAAAGCAATAAATTACTGCTGTCGGAGGAAACACTTTACTACTCTAAAATGATGATTTTATGGGAGAAAAACATGCATTACTTTAAATGCAAAATAATAGAAACAGACATTTCCTCCAAGTAATTTAGGGCCATAGAACTGACATATACATAACAATGAATAAATGAATAAATACATCATAAAAAAACAAAACAAAGTCATCAATAATATCGGCCTTTGAGGCAAACTGTAGCTTAAGGACGTCACGCAAGTCGTTATACTGCTTATAGCAAGAAACAATCCTCCATTTGATTATGTATATATAATATTCTGAATACAGTGTAAAATATGATATAAATATGATCGTTTGCACACGCTCCTCTCAGCTTTCACTAACATGATTAATGTTGCTTGAATGTTGCTTAACATCAGAATAATAAAATCTGTAGGAAACGGATATACTCTATTAATAACAATGTTTTTATGGGCCCATATTCTACATTTACCTGCAATTTATTTTGCCTTCGAGATCCTTGCCTTTGAGGGTGTGTGTGTGTGTGTGGGTTGGGGCGCAGCACAGTGGGTAGCACTGTTGCCTTATAGCAATAAGGACCTGGGTTTGATTTGACTGTCTGGACTTTGCATGTTCTCCCCAGGTCTACATGGGTTTCCTCCCACAGTCCAAAGATATGCAATTAGGCATGTTGGAGATGCTAAATTAAATAGATAAGACATAGGATATGATAACACTTTATTGATCCCGAAGGAAATTGCAGAAGCCAGCCATAATGAAAAACCTGTATTAAATCAACATCTACGTGCTAGTGTGTGAGTGTCCGATGAAGGACTGGTAACATGTCCAGGCTCTGGCACCCCCTGTGATCCAGTTGGATAAGTGGTTTAGATATTGAATTAATTAAATGTATATGTGGTTTTATGTACCAAAAATGGTCATAATTCATTTTTTTACATGACCGTTTCCCAACCTGCCTTCATCCCTTACAATGAAACAGGCTGTTATTGTCAATGTGCCTTTAAGACGCATATAAACGGGAGGAGGCTGTATTAATGTAAATGAGCTGGTTCTTGTGACTGAAACACTGAAACCATTCATTGAAATCAATGTTCCCATATATAAACACACAGAATTGTGAGTGAGCGGTTTTGAAACCTTAATAATATTAACATATTACTTTATTTCAAACAGCCGAGTGAAATTTTGGTTGATTTCATAAAAACGATGCCAAAATTGGTTCTTAATGCAAATTTTTGGAGCAATTCGTTACCTCCATGTAATGTAAAGCAGGCATGTCATCTCCCAGCTCCTTTTTCATCACCTTTTTACCTGTAATTTTAATTTTCGCTTCATTATAATTTTACGTGGCTACATTTTTACATCTGATGGTAGATTTCCATCCTACAGTATCCGGCTACCCAGTATAACCTATACAAAATCAGCTTAGACTGATACCTATAATACCAAAAGCTCATACAGCAATTGCCTGTAGCAATATTAATCTGCATTGGTGGATTCATTGATTGCAGGGCAGGAGATACAGTTTATATACCAAATACCAATCAAATCCACTCACAGCTCACCCATTTTGGCAACAGTTTACTCATATTAACTTATGGTGCACTTAATGGTATCATAATATAGGTCCCATTATCTGAAAATTGTACATGAAATCATGAACATATATTATCTAAAAATGGAATAATATTTACATCTAAATTTCATTAAGCATGTAGTTTGCTTTAGTGTTGCTTCAAAAAAAATTGTTGTCGCTGCCTGCTAATTTCCAGTATCGCAGCCTGTTTCTGCACAGCGGAAAGAAATCAGAGTAAGGGTGCACATGCACTGAGCAACCTGAATACTAAGCTAAAATCCAGCTCTCTTTATCTCGGATTACATAATCAGAGTCCTAGGCCCTATTCCAGTCTAAGAAATCCAAGTATGCTGTTCACATGACCGTGACTAACTGCAGAAATTGGACTATGATCAGATTATTAAGTGCATGTAAAACTGCAGTGATGCACTTAGTGTGTATACAGCATGCTATTTAGTTTAAACTGATACGGTTTAAAACTGTCTTTCCTGTCTCTTTATGGCTAAACAGGTCCAGATTTCCCAGGTTGATTTCAAAAAAATGATGCCAAAATTGGTTCTTAAAGCAAATTTGTGGAAGGATTCGTTACCTCTACGTAATGTAAAGTAGGCATGTCATCTCCCAGCTCCTTTTTCATCACCTTTTTACCTGTAATTTTAATTTTCGCTTCATTATAACTTTACATGGCTACATTTTTACATCTGATGGTAGATTTCCATCCTACAGTATCCGGCTACCCAGTATAACCTATACAAAATCAGTTTAGACTGATACCTGTAATGCCAAAAGCTCATACAGCAATTGCCTGTAGCTATATTAATCTGCATTGGTGGATTCATTGATTGCAGGGCAGGAGATACAGTTTATATACCAAATACCAATCATTAATTTTTTTGGAGTTTATTGAGACTGAAGTAATTAACGGCTAAACAGGTCCAGATTTCCTTCAGAACATTGTGGAATCTTATTTTCATAATTTAGAAATTTCTCTAGAATTAAATAAAGGGGATGCCATTCGGAATGGTTTGGTTCGAAATGCTCTGTTCAAGAGAAACTCGTGTTAAGAATTGTTCATGGTGGTGATGAAAGAAACCAGGCAGCAATGCCACTAATAGCTTCCTCACAGAAATGCACTACAGTTTGCTTTGCAATAGTTTTTAAATGCATTCATTGTAGAAAGAATAGCTGCACCTAGAAGAAATCAACCCACAGGAATGAAACTTGGTGGGTAGGTTTGACATCATGAGACATGCAGAACATTCAGCGAGCAGTGATGTCTCCGTGAGTCATCCTATTAGTGCCAGCACCGTTGACAGACGGCTGCATCACGCAGGACTACATGCACACAGACCGTTACGACGACTGTCCTTAACACCACGTCACCGTCACCAAAGACTGCAATGGTGTCGTGCCAGACTGTCATGGAGCGACTCAGAATGGCAGCGGGTCATCTTCAGTGACGAGTCCCACTTTTGTCTCGGTGGAGACGACCAACGAATCCGTGTGTGGAGGCACCGTGGTCAGCACCAAGATGAACAGTTTGTTGTCACACGTCCAGAAGAACTGGTGTCACTCCACCTCCACCCCTACCGCACCATCTGCAGTGAGGATATTCAAGCTGCATGGGATGGATTATCACAGGACACCATTAGGAACCTCTACAACTCCATGCTGAGACGTCTGGCGTGTTGGGTTAGCAAACATGGCAGCCCGACGCCATACTGAGAGACACTACTTCTGTATGTGTAGCTCAATAAATATTGATCATATCAGCCTAAATTAATCATCATTTATTGATCCTGGTGACCTTTATCTTCCTTCCCAATAGCACTGCAATCCCACACCTCCTTCTGGGTGCAGCTGCTCTTTTGACGATGAGCTGTAGGATGTCTACTAATGAGATTAAAAGTGGTAGATGCAGGTTGTTGTGAGGCACAATACTCCTCAAATTAAAGGTGCGTTTCTCAGATTTATCGCTGTTTTACCAACATCAGCTTTGCATATCAAACTATGGCTGTATTTGTGTTGTAGACGTGTTGATTCCTGGTTCCCATCACCACCATGACTTTGTTTACAACGGCTGAATTATGCAGTAAATTTGAACAGTCTTTAACAAATCAGGAAACGCAGTGATGACACAAAGTCCCGGACATACAGCACAGCCGACAGGTTAATGATTTTCTACATGTTACAGGAAATAGTGCCATTTTAGTGATTTATTGTTGCATAATAACAAGCTAAAGGCCAAACTCTGCCCCCTGCTTCGAATCACAAGCCTGCTTCTGAAAACGTCAGTTGCATTCTACCAGAATGGCCTGAATGGAAATTGCTTTATTGGTTTATTTATTATCAATTTACTTATTCATTTTCACTCCACAGGCTCACGCTGAATCCTGGCACGTCTACGACAAGCGATTCCGTCCCCACCAGCATGGCCAACTCTCAATCACGATCGGCTCCCACTGGGTGGAACCTTTCAAAGGACAGGCCACGGCAGCCAACCTGGAGTTGTGCCAGAGGTCTATGGAGGCTGTGATCGGCTGGTTTGCAGAGCCCATACACGGAAGCGGGGACTACCCGAGCTCCTTGCGGGTCTCACACCGGGGGCTTATCCCAGAGTTCACCCCAGAGGACACACTCAGGGTGCGCGGGACTGCTGATTTCTTCTCCCTGGCGTTTGGGCCAGATACGCCACGAGCTGTCCGTGGCCTATCTAGCTTTGGCCAGTCAGGAACGCTGAACCTGAGGAAGGCTCTGGGGTGGGTTCAGCAGGAGTACGGGGATCCGCAAGTGTTGGTGGCGGAGAGCAGCTGGTTCTCTGATGCCTCTGTAGGAGTGGAGGATACGGTAGCCATTTTCTATATGAAAAGGTTTATTAACCAGGTGCTTCAAGGTGAGTAAAGGTTCTGAGGATCTGTACGTCAATTTAGAATCGACTTTTCATGTTGTGTTGCAAGCCTCAATTCCAAATAAGCATGTGAAATACAAATAATAAACAGCTAGCGGTTTATGAATCCATCTCTTTGACCTGTATTCAAACTAAAACAGAACCAATTTGGGATATATCTGATTTAATCCTCGGAATGTCTTTTTGTAAATGTGGTAATCCTGTAACTGATGCCTCCAACATGTTCCAAAATTGTTGAGGCAGGAAAAGTTTAGCCTAGAACTGTTATCAAAAGTTAAAAAACTTCTTTTACTAACGGGTAATGCAGTTGGGTTTAGGAGTTAGCATCCAGGAAAGGCCTACTCCTGTCTGAGCAAGAATAATCCAAGAGTTGGAGAACTGTTAAAAGTTAATTGGCGAATGGTTGCATCACACATGTTTAGCAATACCTTGACAGACCGTTCTAAATAAAGAATATTCGTATCTGCATCCACAAATGAAACTTGTGGACTGGTTAACCACCTTCTCCTGCGCATGCCATTGAAAGATATTGACCAGTGGGTCCCACAGAAGTCATGTGGGAATCCAGACCTTTACCCCACAGCACCGTGCACACAAGCAAAACCTGCAGCTACTCAACCAGCTGATCAGCTCATTCAAATATCAAAATGACAGCCTACAATCTACAACTATTACAGCAAAGGTGATAGGATTTATCGCTCTGGACTGGTGACCTTTACTAAAGACAGTTTTGCATGTGCACGGTGGCACAGTGGGTAGTAGTGCTGCCCCCTCACAGCAAGAAGGGCCTGGGTTCAATTCCCGACCAGGGCATCTGGGGACCTTCCTGTGTGGAGACTGCATGTTCTCCATGTGGCTGCTTGGGTTTTCTCTGGCTGCTTCTCAGTTTCCTTCCAAAGACATGCAGTCAGGTGAATTGGACTGTGTGACTGCTCTGCATGTGTGACTGGCAGCCTGTCCAGGGTTTCTCCTGCCTTACACCCAATGAGTGCTGGGATAGGCTCAAGCACCTGCCCCATTACCCAGTATGGCTTAGAAGATGAATGGAAGCTTTGAAAGTCCAAGAAGTATGGATTTGTACATGTAAATGATCAAATGTTAGGATTGGCAGATATGCTAATTTACATTCCATCGGACATTCCATCGGACCGGACTTCTCATATCAGTGCATCCCTAGTCATCAGAGAGTGTAGGTGCTACACTGGCTTGCCTGTCTCCTATAGGTTGTTTGCAGTCAGATTTGCAGTCACACAAAGTCAAGATGCAAAGGTTTGCCCGCTATCGAAACAGCAGATAAGCAACCGCCTTCCCCTCCAGGCGTCTTTCTACTCAAGAAAACAAATGAAGTCAGACTAAAGTATTGAAGTATACAACTTTTCTGGTAGCGACTGGGTTGACCTTGGTACCAAGGTGCTCCACAATGTTAGTTTTATGCTCAGCTAAAGTCCAAAAATGCTGCTAACCTCTCAGGGCTCCAGATCTGAAACGGAATAGATAAATGCGCAGTGGAGATGTTTGACAACATTTGAGAATAAAGAGAGGCCTATCCATATTGTTACCAGCATACAATTCCAAAATCAAAGTGTGCAATGGTGTACAAGTGCCCATTGCATCCATAATTGTCCTACCTGTCAAGGCACCATTAACGCTGAAGGATATATCACAACATATGCTGCCCCAAAAATCTACATACAAGCTATCTTTTTTAGGACGTCCATGTTTATTTCAACTAGACAAAACACAAAGACACATCCTGCATGTGTAACAACAGCATGACTATGTCATCTGTATGCACAATGTTATCAGAATCATATTGGTATCAGCCAATAATTGCTTTTTTGAAAATCATTGCTCTGGGTGATCAGCCAATCTCTTTTGTGGTGGATGTTGGGTCAGCTGCTCAAACTTCTTGAGCCACATTACATGAAATCTAGTCATGGTTATTTTTCCCACGTGCCTGAATGTCCTACCTTGGTGCATACTTATAGGCAGTTCCATATATGCAACTTTACTTAAGTAGGATAAAAATCCATATAGATTTTGTTAGCTTAAGTCAGTTTACCAAAAATTCTACCAGCATTAAAACAACCTCCCTGAAGCTTCTTATTCTCCAGCTTCATGTTACCAGCAGCCATGTTAACAGAAAATTTCACCAGCATTCAATGAAGCTAATAATGTATCCTGCACTACGCTTAACTTAATACCGGACTTACAGAATTCACAAATAACCGCTTGCTGTTTATTAGGGTTTCACATGCAGCCCCCACTATTATAGAACTAAGGTTTGTATAATGCTGATGTGCACATTAAATAGATCTCTGTGTGTTTTGCCCCAGCTGTGGTTGTGGACCATGTAAAGGTGTTTGGCTACACCGCCTGGTCTCTGGTGGACGGCTTTGAGTGGAATAACGGGTACAGCATGAGGAGAGGACTCTTCTACATAGACTTCAACCAACCTCAGCGCGCCAGAGTCCCAAAGACAACAGCTCAGTTCTACAGGCGGGTTGTGGAAGACAATGGATTTCCTAGCGATGGGTCCGAACAGGATATCACGGGTCAGTTTCCCTGTGACTTCCATTATGGAGTGGCGGACTTCACCCTTCAGGTGAGTGAGGTTGAGGAGGGATGCAGTGGTTTTGGTTCTGCTTTTGTTCCATGCTCAAAAAGGCTTGTCAGTCAGCTATGTAGCTATAAGTGTGCTTGAGCAGGGAAAACTGCAAAATAGGTGCAAGTTAAAGGTCCTTCAGGACTGGGATTGGGACCTGCTGTGTTAGTGCATAATTAAATTATATAGCTGCAGTTAGTTATAGTTAGTAGTTGCAGCTGACTTAGCTGTTCGTTAAGCTAAGCTGTTCTCCAGCAACAGTGTCGTGTTCAATACGGCTTCATATAATAAACCCTTCATTATAGTAAAGCATTCAGTCTGGACAGAACAAAGCACTGTATGCGGTAAACGTGACGTTTAAAGGATTAAAGGCGAGAGGTAGGACACCTTGTTTCAGCACTTTTTTCCGGGCCTAGATCTTGCTGCCAGATCCAATTAAGAACCAAACTGCTCACTGGGCCTGAAGTGGCCTGCATGCATGCAGCTCACTGTGAGCCAGATGGCAGCCGATTGTAGGCCATAAGAGACCCGAAACTTGCAAAGGGCACCGTTATTTCCTTGTGTCTTACCCAGATAACAATTGCAACAGTGCCATACATCAGTCAAATGACAACCTCAACTAAGCCAGATGCAAGCTAAGCCTTAAGGGGGCAGTTGTGGGATGGAGATCAGGGAATGAGCCTTGTAATCAAAAGGTTGTTGGTTTAATTCCCTGAACCAACAGATAGTGCCTTTTTTGGTGCCTTGAGCAAGACACCTTATCCCCGTTTGCTCCCCAGACACTGGGAATAGAGTTGCCCATCGCTCTGGGTATGTGTGCTCACTGCCACTACTGTGTGTGCATGTGGGTGTTTCGCTGCAGGGTTGGGTTAAATGCGAAGGACAAATTCCTCTGTGTACAAGCGCAAGTGGTTTCCTTTAACCACTTTGTTTACTCCCTAGTCGTGATTCAGTTCTGCACTCCATAAAGAGTTTTCTGTAATGAAAGGCGAGTTATGTGAAGCAGTGTTTATAAGTGGGGGGCTTCTTTCATACAATGCAACTCTTGTAGCTAATTACAGTAACTAAGACTGTGGCTTGTGAGTTGTGAACATCTCTGCATCTGTGTCTGTGGTTCTGCAGGTTCATCTACAGCCATTTTCCCCTCAGTTTACTGATCCTCTCTTGTACCGCTGGAATTACACCGGTGATGGTACTCTCCGCCCTGTTATTGGGGTAAGGCTTCGCACACGCGGTTCACAGTGCAGCGACTTCCTGGCTATTCAGCGTCACATCCGTCTTCTAGAAATGACAGGGGCATCACATTACCGCTTCGGCCTGGACTGGCCCCAGCTCCTCCCACATGGCGACGTCTCCTCAGTAAACAGGGAGGCGGTGCGATATTACCGCTGCATGCTAACTGAACTCCAAAGGAAGGGCATCCAGGCAGTTGTCACGCTCTACCAACCCAGCCTCAGGTCACCAACACTGGGCATGCCCCGCCTACAGCATGACAGTGGCGGTTGGATGAACACAAGCATGGTGGAGGCTTTTGTGGACTATGCCACTTTTTGCTATCAGGAGTTTGGTCCACTGGTGCAGGTTTGGATAACCATTAATGAGCCAAACCGGCTAGTAGAAGCATATAATGAAAGTGCACAGGACAGAGGAAGGGTGGTCCGTAACCTGCTGCTAGCACATGCCCGTGCTTGGAATGTTTACCACACACGCTTTCGCCAACAGCAGGGAGCAATGGTGAGCTTTACAGTGCATGCCGATTGGGTGGAACCGGCAAATCCCTTCATGAAAACACATAGCAACGCTGTTCAAAGCTTCATGTTAGTTGAGCTCGGGCGATTCCTGGACCCTTTCCTGAGGGACATGGACCCCCCAGACAAAAATTCCTGCCCTGACTGTTCTCACTCAGGCTCCTTCCATCTGCCATACTTCTCTAAGGATGAGAGGGCTGAGCTCAAAGGGGCTCTCGATTTCATCGCTCTTAATCACTTCACAACACGACTGGTGTTGTCTAAGGCCCCCTTGGCCGAGAGTCTGAATCATGACTACTCCCTCACGTATGACCCCACATGGACCTTCTCAAACAAGGGCCAGGCTCTCGTCCCCTGGGGGCTGCGAAGAGTCCTGGGTTGGGTGAAGGATCGCTATGGAGACAGTCACTCCATTGTTGTGACAGCGACGGGGATTGATGACCAGGCATCCCATGATGACCGGCTGAGGCAGACCTATATAAGAAGCTACCTACAGGAGGCGCTGAAGGGTGAGTTAGGAATAATAAAGTATTCCGAATCTTTGAAACCATCTGTGACCTTGATGTAGTTGTTATCGACAGCATTACGCTGCAAAATGTTTTCCGATGGACGTAAATTGACTGGTATTATGGAATTTGAACTAATGTTTGAGTGCCACACTACGTTTTCACCAAATACCTAAGTGGAATTTCTCTAATCTTGGGAAAAGTCCTATGCCCAGGGTGCTGCTAAATGATACATAGGCACTGTAGATTGCGATGCTGAGACCAATACGAGATCATTATTCATACCCACCATATAAAGTCCTAATCTTTATAGTACATATGTTATAGTAGCTGTAATTGACAGTCAGACTTGCACTACAGAGGGCTAAAGACTCCCCTCATTCATACCTGGGTAATCTGATCATAAATAGGCAACACCAAACATAGGTGTGAAAGAGGTCCGATACTTCTCCAAGATACATTGTGATCCAGTCACACAAGCCCACTTCAGAGTTGGCCATGGATGCATATGAGTATATAACGTTTGCTGCATAAATGCTAAAGCTTTCTGATGCATCAGGATCAATGTTTGGGACTAAAGACACCAATTGGTCCAATTTAGAAAGCAGAATGTTTTGCCATTCTTCAGTTCTTTGTATGGGATCCTTCTTCTCATATTGTGTGCTTTATAATGCACCTCATGTTTTCAGACAGGCCACTAATAAACAGGGCCCAGGATGCTCTGATGCCATTGCAACACATGCAGAATGTGTCTGACCGTTATCTTGTTGAAATAAGCTTGGGCATGTCTGAAAAAGACGTCATCTAGAAGGCAGCATGAGTTGGATATATCTTCCAGCATTAATGATGAAAAGTCCACCCCAGCATGCTCTGATTTTGCAGCCATGCTGTTGTAACCTGTCCAGAATGTTTCCAGCCATCATCCTATTGAAATAAGCTTGGGTGTCCCTGAAAAAGACATCATCTAGAAGGCAGCAACAGTTGCTTTCAAATTGGATTCATCTTTTAGTGTTAATGGAGATCTCACGTTACACGCCCCTATACCTCCACTGATCCTTACTTCTAAACTTCATGCTGGTAACAATGCATGGATGCTTATGATCACATAAATGCATGTTATGATCACATTATGTTGCATAAATGCTAAAGCAGCCAGATGCGTCCCCAACTGCTACCAAGGACTGTCTAAGTAATTGAGAGCATAGTCGAAGGCAATAGCTTCTTCTAAGTTGAGTTAGCAAACCATCCGTTTGTGAAACATCTGCACCAGGTCATACAACAGGCCGTACACATACAAGGTCATTTCCATGTAGTTAACGTGCAACACACCCTCCTCCAGTCATGAAATCCAGTCTCAAGTGGTCACAGGAGACGCCTTCGAGACACATGGAAGTGGCAGGTAGTTATACATCTTGCTGTCCATTTGTGATCAGATCATGCAAGATGATGTTAATACTAATACGAAAGCAAGTTGATAGCTTGTTTGTACGCAGCCTTGAGCTCAAAATTTGGTGCAGCAAACTTGCATGTGTCTTAATAAATGCGTAAACGGATTTACAGCAAAACGATTACATGTATTCACAGCTACAGTTGCTCGGCCCACCATTAATGGGTCGAGTGTGAGAGAAATCTGTTTTCGCCCACAATCGGCTGCTATCTCTCCAGTTACAATTAATCTTCATCTTTCAATAAGGTCCAGGGTCAACGTTCGCAGTGCACAGCATTGCAGAAGCATGTCTTCACACACTGCTCCTCAGACTTATCAGCTGACCTCTCTGTTGGAGCGGCGCTTTATGGACGACCTTTGAGATCATAACCACGAACACAGAGATTGTTATGCATTCTTGCCACAACGCAGATAGGTTTATAGCTGCGTGTGCATGGTGTGACTGCGGCGTGACCACTGGTATTGTGAATGTACAAACCCAAATGCAACAAAGTTGGAACAGTATATAAAAATGCCAATAAAAACAGAAAGCAGTGATTAGACGGTTCTGTTTGACCCTGTTCAACTCAAAAGAGTACAAAAACACAATGAACCATAAAAATATTGCTTTTTTTTTTGCAATGATGCCGGCAACATGTTCCAAAAATGTTGGGACGCGACCATTTTGTCACTGTCCAATGAAAAACATGTATCTCGATTTTTGTTGATTTTTACTTTTATGCATCATTTGGTCACATAAGCTGTCATTTTTAGACTGTGTAAAAAATCATGGGAAATGGACAAACAGAAATGGGACAAAATCTCTTGGGGGAAAAAGGTGATTCCATTGACTTACATTAAAATGAAAATAGGTTTTTGGCCTCTCCTGTAAAGTTGCCCTTTTGTTTTTCTCTGGGCAGCGTTTTTTTGGATATTTATGAATGTTTTACATCACCCTTCCCTTAACAACATGTAATAAATGTTTGAGGACTACCAACTGATCAAGACACCAACTGATCCGGTTTGAAAACGGAATGTTTTGCCATCTTCAGTTCTACAAGCCATATGGTACCCTTCTTCTCATATTGTGTGCTTTATAATGCACCTCATGTTTTCAGACAGGCCACTAATAAACAGGGCCCAGGATGCTCTGATGCCGTTGCAACACATGCAGTATGTTTCTGACCGTTATCTTGTTGAAATAAGCTTGGGCGTGTCTGAAAAAGACGTCATCTAGAAGGCAGCATGAGTTGGATATATCTTCCAGCATTAATGGAGCTCTCACATATGTGCTGGTTACCCACTAACACGCCCCTATATCTCAACAGATCCTGACTTTATGCTGGTAACAATGCATGGATGCATATGATCACATGACATTCACGCTAAAGCATTCCGATGCATCCCGATCATGACCAAGGACCGGCTAATTAATTGAGAGCTCACCACAGCAAACCATGTGTCTGTAAAAGATCCGAAACAGGCCGTACACACGCAAGGTCATTTTCTAGCAGTAAACATGCAACACACCCTCCTCTAGTCGTGAAATCCAGTCTCAAGTGGTCACAGGAGATGCATTCGAGACACACGGAACTGGCAGGTGTATTTAGTTAATACATCTTGCTGTCCACTTGTGATTAGATCTCTTCAGACAGATGTTAATACCAAGTGAGAACAGAGGCATAGAAACAGTTCAATCTGATGTCCAGTATGAATTATTTTTATGCTGGTAACAATCTGGATGGTCCTTTACATCTTTGGCCCAGAGAACAGAAGGTTCATGCTTCCCATACACAGTCTGAAATGTCTTGTTAGCCCACAATACAGATTTCCACTGTGCCTCAGTCCGTTTCAGATAAACTGGAGCCCAGAGAATCCAGCACATTTACATGCATGCAAATTTGCAGTTGTGGACAGAGCCATGAACGGTGTTTATTGTTAAGTAAGCGAAGTCCCTGGTGCAGTGGGTAGCACTGTTGCCTCACAGCAAGAAAGGTCACGCTTCGATTCCCTCCCAGGGCGTGTGGCGTGTCCGGGCTTCTCTCTGTGTTGAGTTTGCTTTCTCTCCCCGTGTCTGCGTGCGTTTCCTCCCACTGTCAAGAGAGATGCTGTCAGGTGAATCGAAGATGCTAAATTGCCCTCTAGGTGGGAGCGATGGGTTGGTGGCCTGTCCTGGGTGTTTTCTGCCTTTCGCCCAGTGAGGGCTGGGACAGACTCCAGCACCCCCTGCAGCTCAGAAGAAGAACAAATGAATGATAAAATATTGATGAGCCCATGTGGTGCTATCCATCACAGAAGCATGCCGGATCTTAGGGATTGAATTTCATAGGCATTCATTTGTGGTTTTTGGCCTTGCTTTTCATGCACAGAGAATCTTTTGATAATATCACGTGCCATAGAAGGTGAAGCACCTAAAAGCCTTACAAGTGATGATTGAGGAACGTTGTTCTTAGGGACTGTTTGCTGGTGGATATTATGCCAAACCCTTTACCTATCCATGCTTATTATGAACTTGGCTTTTCCAGGATGCTTCCTTTCCCCCATACATTATTGCATCACCTCTTTAAACACATTTCCAGCACATTTAAAAATGTTCCTTGTGTTCTAAATTGCCTCTGTCCCAATTTTTTGGGAATGTGTTGCAGGCATCAAATACAGAATGAGTGTATTTTTACAAAAAGTAAAAAAGTTGGTAAGATAAAAAAACGATCTTGTCTTTTCACTGCTACTGCTTTTATTTATATGCAGTTTAAAGTGGATTTACTAATCACAGCTTTGTTTTAATTTGCATTTCACAAACTTTTCCAACATTACTGAAATTGGGTTCGTACGTGGTCTATCCACACATGTGTGGGCCACCTCTGGCAAACATGGTACGCCTAGCCCACTGTCAGCACTGACAAACTGCATGTAAGCCAAAAGTGGCCCACCTACTTGGCTCACATGTCCTAAAACAGATCTGGATTATTTCTGGCCTATGTAGAATTTTGGCTAACTAAAAAAATAGGTAGTCTAACACAATCTGCCTAAATATTAGGAACACTACTAAATATACATATACATGGCCGAAAGTATGTAGACAGTTGACCATCACACCTCTATGAGCTTGTTGTCCCATTTCAAAACCGTGTATTAATATCAGGGTTTATAGCCCCGCATTGTGGCTTTAACAGCGTGTCTATTTGGAGCGTGTCTGTGGGAATTTGTGGCCATTCATTCGAAATAGTATTTGTGAGCTCAGCCGCTGACGTTGGACGAGCAGGCCTGGCTTGGAATCGACATTGCATTTCATTCCAAAGGTGTTCAGTGGAGTTAAGATCAGGGCTCAGCTCAAGTCCCTACACCCTAAACTCATCAGACAATGCATTTATAAAGCTTACTGTGGGCACAGGGGTAAAGCCATGCTGGAACAGGAAAGGGTCTTCTTGCCACAAACCAATAAACGTATGATTATGTAAAAAGCCTCTGTGTACTTTAGGATAACCCTTCATCTCACTGGAGCTCAAACCCTGAACAACAGACCATTATTCCTCCTCCACCAAACTTTACTGTTAGCACCATATACCATGCTAGTAGGTAGCTTCTGCCAAACCAGGTTCTTTTATCAGATTGACACCCAGTGAAATGTGATTCGCTCTGGAGAACATCTCAGCAACTGAATTTTGGAAATATCGGCAGAATTTTCTTCTTCAGAAAACTTTCCTTACTGCTAAAGGTGGATATGGCAGCTGCTGCCTGACTCCTCACTGGAAGCAACAGGCTATGCAAATGTAAAGCAATGAAATGACTACTCTGCATGCGTTAAAACACTCACTTCCCTGTTTTCTTCTTCTTCTCTGTAGCACGAGAACTGGATGGTGTCAATGTGGGGGGATTTTATGTCTGGAAGCTCCAGGATCATCATGGTTCAAACTTTGGCTTCTTCACTTCCTCCCACCAGCATTCGCGGCCCAAAGCATCCGTCACAGTTTACCGGGAGCTCATTTCCCAACGTGGTTTTCCTGCTGCCGGTGATGACCACTTGACCACGCAGTGCGAGCTAAGCGAGAGGACAACAGCCTGCTGGATCTGTGAAGGGATGGCTGAGAACAGGCCCCTGCTCTTCTTTGGCGTATGTGTGACAATCAGCTTGTCTATGCTGGCTGGAGTCATCATCACCTCTGGGGTGATGAAGAGCAGGAAAAAAAAGAGGAGAGGGGTGATCCAGGCCGTGCCGCAGCGGCTGCACCGTCAGCAGAGGTTTGCCATGCAGAGGGTGGCATACAGAATCTGAAGTCCAACACTGTTGAAGGAATAACTTAAAAAAAAAAAAGATTTTTGCACAACTTCTACCCTTAAACCCAATACTGTCAATCAACCAAGACATGTCAAATCCATCGCGCTCTGTTTCTTACTGTAAGAGAGGGACACATTCTGCAAATACAGCTCTGGAAATAAATGAGACCGCTCCAGTTTCTTCTTCTCCAGCATCTCCACATGTACAGCAGGTTCTTAGTAAGGAACAGAAGGTTGGGTTCTAGCTTTACTGGCAGATACAGTGAGCGTCTGGTTCATAAGAACAACACAGTTACAGACTGGCAGAGGGCCAAAACCACTCTCTACTGACCGTGATGAGCGCCACCTCATTCCAATGTCCCTTAACCACCGTAAGATGACCTCAAGTGACCTACAGAGAGACCGGCGAGCGGTGGCTGGGGTGAAATGCACAGTGAGCATGGTTCTAAACAGGCTTCTGGAGGGTCATTAGTGATTTTCTAAATAAACAGATCTAAATACAATATTTGATCTGGAATTTGGGAGACGTGTTTCCAGTAGTGTATAGAATCAAACAGAACTGCTCATTTTGGTCCAACACAAACCCAGAAACTGTACAACTAGAGAAACTGATCATTTGGAGGTGCTCTCTTCAATTTTTCCAGAGCTGTATGTCACGTTATGCAGTATTCAGTTGTGAAACATTGTGTCTCTTAGTCTAGTTTGACATTTGTTGTATCTAGTTTGACATTTGTGTCTATCAGTGCTTTCTTACTACAATACCCAGAATGCATTACACAAGTGCTGTAAACTAACTGGCAATCCCCCCCATTGTCCATAAAATAGTACACTGACATGGAGGCATCAACATGGATGCAATATCACGCTTCTTAGCAGCAACATTAGCTATCTGGCTTTCCTTAATCTTCAAAGTACATCATCAGAAGGTGGTTAAATCTCTCTGTAGACTATTGCTGCCACTGTAGGAGGTGATGAGCATACTTAGAACAGGTCAAACTGGTCACTCTGGACTTCAAACATGTCTTGGTTAATTGACTACATGTTGGGATAAATGGAAAACTATACATTTGATTTTATTACTCCGAGTAGTGAAATGCTGGCAATCCCCAATGTTTTCCACTAAGGCCAGTTACTGTATCTTCACCAAATCTGCAACGCTGCAGCAGCCAAGTACTACATGGGGATACGAGTTGCTCAGGGGAGAACAACGTCTTTAAGTGTTTAAACTGTGTTGTTTTCCAGTAAAATCACATTTTACCAAAGAGTTAGCCAGGGGTTAAATCCAGCAACCTCACAACAGCTTGTAACCAGGACTGGAAGTCTATTCTCCGATTCCAGGCATTTGGGAATCGAGAGTCAGAAGGTTCAGAATACATACAGTAAGCGGAATGCCACTAGATCATATAGGACTACACCTGAGTGACTAAATGCCCTCCAGAAACTAAGAAAAAGTCAAACTGCATCATAGCAAAACTATGTGGTGTTGCTGGCTCCTATTACGCCATCAGCGTTTTCCTGGGAATGTTCTTCTGTTCACCGTCTTGGTAATTTCACACGAACTGTGGTAGATCAGTCAACTCCAAATTGTGCTCACCCATAACCCTTTCCCATGTACAGATGCACTAGCATGATCTTTTGATGAAACTAAAAGAACTATTTGCGAGTCTGGAGAAAGAAGCTCAATTTTGTGCTAGGAAAAAACTTCAGACATTTGTACAAAGAACTGTTTCAGCACATGACGATTTCTGCATATATTTGATTGATTAAAAGCTAAGTATGTCCTGAGTCCTTGTCCATATTGTGTAAATGTATATTTTGTGATTTTAGTGCAATAAAATAACTGTGTAAAACTAAGTCATCCTTCCTCATGAGGGTCATTTGATCTGGAGGTAGAGGCTGTTATGTCATCCGGCGGGTAATGATTATATTAGTCCATTGCCTTGTTTAATTTGAATAAAAATTAACTGCAAACTTTACACATGGTCACATACTGTATGTATATTGGTTCCAAACTTACATATGCTAGTCTACAAGAAGGTACAGTTTTCATGCACGAGTGATTTCAAATGGTAATACAATATTAATAGAAAAGACCAGAAAGTCCCAACAAACAGTCTCTACAGCAATCGATGCTCAGTGCACTAAGACGTTCCCTTTGAACACTCCTTCAGTCGTCAGATTCATCTGCTCGGGGACAAGGACAATCTGATATATTGTCCTTCTCCAAAGAAAAAGAAGTACCAAAACTTTACAGCTGAAGCCAAAAACCTAATTGAACTTTAATGTAAGTCAATGGAACCAGACCTTTTTCCAAGCAGTTTTGGGCCGTTTCTGTTGGTCCATTCATCATGAAATGTTGACACAGTGTAAACAGCAGCTGCTATGTTCAAATGATGCATAAAAGTAAAAATCAACAAAAATAGAGATGCATGTTTTTCTTTGGACAGCGACGATATTCTCTCTGTAGCTGTACTAATGTTATTATGCTAATTTAAGCCTAATTCCAGAGTTGAATTTGTATTGTGTTATATGCTGCAGGTGCAGTTTTAATTTAACCTCCTTTTCATGCTTTTTATGCATCAGTGTTCTCTCGTTACGATACCCAGCAGACATTATGCAAATACAGCATGCAGCCCTTGTGAATCCAGGCGGTATCTTGCAATCCCGACTGCTAGCCTAGCCAAAGATCTACACAACCAAACCAGCATTAGTGTAGCTCTTATCTTGATCTACAAACACAACTAGAAAAAAGAAAACAGTGATTCTGTACTTATTCAGCACAAAACTGACACCAAAAACAAGCACTTTACACAAAATCCTTCCTGTTCTCCGCACAACGATGCCTCGTAATTCATGCATATATTTAGTTCGATTGAGTCTTAATTAAATGATAGGTTCATATACTACAGTACAGAGACTGAATACTTAGTTCTAGAGACCCTTACTGGGTCACAGTTGTATACAGCACTGGTGATTGGTACCATACATCCAGATTGGTAATGTCTTTACAAGCTTCCATAGAAAAAGTCATTATATGAAATGATTATGTATATCATTACGGTTCAAAGAAAAACTTGTATCTCCATTTTTGTCCATTTTAGCTTGTATGCAACATTTGAACACAGCAACTGCTGTTTACACTGTGCAAACTTTTCATGATTAACGGACCAATAGAAATGGCCCAAAATGTCTTGGTGGGGGGAGGTGGGTGGTGGGGGGTTAGTCCATTGATTTACATTAGAATTAAATTTATTTTGGAGATACAGTATCTCAAAAAAGTGAGTACACCCCTCACATTTTTGTAAATATTTTATTATATCTTTTCATGAGACAACACTGAAGATATGACACTGTGATGCAATGTAAAGTAGTCAGTGTACAGCTGGTATAACAGTGTAAATTTGCTAAACCACTGGCAACAAAAGTGAGTACACCCAGTGTGCCCAATTAGCCATTTTCCCTCCCCGGTGTCATGTGACTTGTTAGTGTCACAAGGTCTCAGGTGTGAATGGGGAGCAGGTGTGTTAAATTTGGTGTTCTCTCTCTCACACTCTCTCATACTGGTCACTGGAAGTTCAACATGGCACCTCATGGCAAAGAACTCTCTGAGGATCTGAAAACAGAAGTGCTGCTCTACATAAAAATGTTCTAGGCTATAAGAAGAACCCACACCCTGAAACTGAGCTGCAGCACGGTGGCCAAGACCATACAACGGGACAGGGTCCACTCAGAACAAGCCTCGCCGTGGTCCACCAAAGAAGCTGAGTGCACGTGCTCATCGTCATATCCAGAGGGTGTCTTTTGAAAATAGACGTAGGAGTGCTACCAGCATTGCTGCAGAGGTTAAAGGGTTGCGGTGTCAGCCTGTCAGTCCTCAGACCATACGCCGCACACTGTATCAAGTTGGTCCACATGGCTGTCGTCCCAGAAGGAAGCCTCTTCTGAAGATGCCCGCACTCAGTTTGCTGAAGACAAGCAGACTAAGGACACGGAGTACTGGGACCATGTCCTGTGGTCTGATGAGACCAAGATAAACTTAGTTGGTCCAGATGGTGTCAAGTGTGTGTGTGGCAGCAACCAGGTGTGGAGTACAAAGACAAGTGTGTCTTGCCAACAGTCAAGCATGGTGGTGGGAGTGTCATGGTTTGGGGCTGCATGAGTGCTGCTGCCTGTGGGGAGCTACAGTTCATTGAGGCAACCATGAATGCAAACACGTACTGTGACACACTGAAGCAGAGCATGATCCCCTCCCTTCGGAAACTGGGCCGCAGGGCAACATTCCAACATGATAATGACCCCAAACACACCTCCAAGACGACCACTGCCTTGCTAAAGAAACTAAGGGGAAAGGTGCCAGACCTAAGCCCTATTTAGCATCTGTGGGGCATCCTCAAACGGAAGGTGGAGGAGCACAAGGTCTCTAACATCCACCAGCTCTGTGATGTTGTGAGTGGAAGAGGATTCCAGGGGCAACCTGTGAAGCTCTAGTGAACTCCATGCCCAAGAGAGTTAAGGCAGTTCTGGAAAACAGGTGTGTTGGGAGCAGGGACAAGGTGCCTCCAAGACCAGGGTTGGGCAACAGTGGTCTACAGTAACTGTGTTGTACTGAGCACCGATTGGCCACCAGATGTCACTGTTGGGTGATGATCTTTCATAAGCCACATTTATGCCATCACTACTACCTACAGTAGCTCTGACAATAACTGTCTTTTCAAAACAGTGTGCCTCCAAAAAATCCATCCCAAAGCAGTTGTGGTTACCCCCCCCCCACCTTTTTAGTAGATCATCAGAAGAGGGTTGTCCGGGTGTTTAAACCACAGACCGTCAGACAATACAGTGCTGCTGTAACATCCAAGAAAGCACGTTTATCATAAATGTAGCATTTTTCATTTTGGATTGTCCTTTTTTTTCAGTCATTCTATATGGTCCACATACAGAAATGTAATCAAAGTCACTCAGAGTGGTTTCACTGGTTTCACAGAGAACCTTATCAACTCAGATTTTCTCTGTAATGGAGGTGATGAGAACCAGGTGTCACAATGTCTATCATGCAAATACAGTCATTTAATTTACTATCCAGAATGACCAGTAAAGCTACACACATCTTTAAGTATTTATAAGCAGTGTTAATATTGGCAAAACATTAAAGAGTTTATTTTCTTTTGGTACCATTTTGCAGTACCACACCCTGCATGTGGATTACTGCTGAGAGCAGCCGGCAGAGGTGATAATGGTGATTGCCAAAAGCTTCAGCCATGGTAGTGTTTACTCTTCCTTAGTATCTTAAATAATCTAACCAGGAGCAGGACCTTCAACATGATGAACCAGAGGTTAGAATACACCATCTGGGCAGAAGTGCTACTTCTTCATCCTCTCATGTTGGATCGATTCAATTCGACGTTACAGTGACTCACTATCGCCTCTTCAGGTACAAAGTGGTATTACAAGACAGGATGGGATGTGGCTAGCTGGTTAGCATGCTGTCTCCAGTAGATATCATTCAACACCATACTTGGGCTACTGTGGCCGAGAAGTGCAAAACAAATTAACATTTCAGAAAACAAAATTACAAAAGTAAAAATAAATTTACAAGACGTGAAACACATTTACCAGTATTGAAACACTTATAAACTGGGAATTCTGACGGAAAGGGTGGGTCTAACACACAGGAAGTGCTTGTTGCGTACCCTATATTTGTTTTTATTTTTGTAATTTTTTTTTCAAAAATGAAATTGTTTTTACTTTAGTAATTTTGTTTTCTTTATTGTAATTTTGTTTCATTTGTAAATTTGTTTTCATTTTTGTAATTTTGTTTTCTGAAATGTTAATTTGTTTTGCACTTCTCAGCCACCGTATTGGGCTGTGTCTCAATTGTGTACTACACACTTGTGCTAAAAAGTATATCACCTCTGTCCAGAGAAAAACTAGTATCTCTAAAGTGACAACTTTACAGCAGAGGCCAAAACCTTGTTTAATTTTTATGTAAGTCAATGGAGCCAGACTTTTTTTACAAGTGATTTGGGCCATTTCTGTTGGTCCATTCGTGATGAAATTTTAACACAGTGTAAACAGCAGCTACTGTGTTCAAATGATGCACAAACGTAAAAATCGACCAAAATGGAGATACACGTTTTGCATTGGACAGTGATGACATGCTATGTAATAATCTTAATATGGTGAATTTGGCAGGTTGGTACACACAATATTAGTATACTGCAGATTTGGCTTAAACTAACATTAACATTTATACACTATTTCTGGTCCTGCCACCACCACAGCCACCGTCGCATTAACTTTGACATTTTGCTAAATTTCCTTCAGGATCAATGAAGTATCTATCTATCTATCTATCTATCTATCTATCTATCTATCTATCTATCTATCTATTTGGAACTGTATTATACTACATACTCAAAAACTATTTAGTATTAAGACTCTAGAAGTCTCTCCAAAATGGTGCATCTGACTTTAAACCACTCCGTGTGACTTTGTTTACACCTTACAGATTCACTTTAATTAATAATCAATCGACCAACTGAATAAAAACACCTACGAGGACTTTTATATTGAAATCTTCCGGACGTGTTTCCTCTGCTCTGTTGACCTCTACGTTTCGCTGCCTGCGAGTGGGGAACCCTCACTGCGCCCCCTAGCGCCACTCCTCATTCACCGCGCCGCTACTGTATTGTGTAACCGGGACTGATCGCACAGCTTTTTACCGGAAAAATAAGCGTATTCATATCATCGCTGTGGTATTAAAAAAAAAAAGAAAACAGAGGAAGAAGAGAGAGTGTAGAGGCTGCAGGTATCTGGAGAAACCAAGAGAGGAGAAAAGAGAAGAGGACGGATAACGTAGTTCTCTTCTCCGAGCAGCCGAGCGAGGCCCGACACCCACCGCGGGGAGGAAGCGCTCTGGCCCGGCAGCAGTATGGCCAACATCGCGGTGCAGAGGATAAAACGGGAATTTAAAGAAGTCCTCAAAAGCGAAGAGGTAACGCTTATATATCACACCTGTGCATCTGCTCCGTCATGTACGGCTGTGAATGTAGTGGAAAAGAAACTGACATGGCTGTAGGTAACGATGGCTAACCCTAGCAATTAGCAATTAGCTAAAAAACAACTTCCCCGCTTCACTGTGCCTTGTGCTGGATGGACAGCAGGCACTGACAGCCCCTTCACAATTGCTTTATCGTCCGCTGAAGGGCTCGATCTGATCATTTTTGTGCCTTAAGTGGGTGTGTTGGCTAATCTCTGGAAAAGTGAGGTGTTTAGCTTCAGTGCACTATTCACAAGTAATGCTGTATACCAGACTTCGAATCACTAAGTTGACATGCTGAATAATGGGAGACTAAGTCAGAGCCAACCTACAAGGTAACAGTATGTTGACATGACTGGTACCGAATAACAGACGCGAAGTCTGAAGGTTTAGGGTTCTGTATTAGGTTCGTTTTTGTGGAGCTCCTTAGCCCTGGTTCCCTGGTCTTTTCACTGGAGAACATGGGTTTGATTCCAGGGATACAACACAAAACAGTTGACACACCAAGCTGAAGTCGCCCCCTTCCTATTCTCCAGCTTCCTTGTTTATATTACTCCGTTCCACCTTAAGTGGCGCAGCGATCTGCTGCAGCAGTTAAGGTGGCACGGGAAAATTCGAACAAGGAAGCCGGCGAATAAGAAACCTGCAGCAGCAGCAGCCTTGTAGTTCGCACCCAACTACATGTTATCAGCAGATGATCGGTTCACTCCATGCAGTGAATATCCCGTGATAATACTGAGGTTAAGGCATCATCCGATGCTGCATAGTTATCGCTTCGATGGTTCCGTTCCACCTTAAATGCTGCAGCAGCCTCATGTGACCGCTTGTAACCATTTAAGGTGGAACGGAAAATTGGAATAAGACGAGCACAGTGAAAATCGGATTATTCAATATGTAAAGCGTGTGAGCAATAGTGAAAATACACACGATATGGTTTATTACAGCTCTTATACCTAATAGCGAGGCTTATATCCATCAAACTTCAAACAGACATTGAAGTTTGAGAGGTGAGCCGCTAAGCTAGCAACTCCGTAAACGGGCTGCTACAATAATATGGTTAGCTGGCAAATTTAGCCAGCCAAGTCCATTAGCTTTTATAATAGCCATGTGTCATAAACGACGTTATGACATTTTAATGACTGTATCGGGAAGGGCAAGTTTGGGAAATGATGAAATCCATTCCTGTGGACATTGTACCAGCTAGGTTAGCTGAGTTAGCTTAGCCTAGCCTAGCCTAGCTTAGCTCAGCCGGCCTTAAACTGTGAGAAACGGGCTTATATAGTGACTGAAAATGAATTTAGTGTCCGTGTTAGGCTGGTTCAATAATCACTTAAGTCGTCCATGGGCTCCTCGTTTTCTTCTGTTCAGTTCATTTCTCTTTATTGTCCCCAAATGGGAAATTCGTTCAGCAGTCAGGTATACACAACAACACAACACAACATCAGCAACATCAACAAAAACACACAGTACAGCTCAATTAATAGATAAAAAAAAAAAAAATCACAAATTTAATAACCCTACAGTCTTGGGTATAAACAAATTCCTTCATCTGTTCCCATTTTTCCCCATTGGAAGCCTAAATCTGCTAAGCCTAAAGCTGAAACTCGGAATTAAATCGATGGTCTGGAATACTCTATATCAGTCTCGCTTTCCGAGTAACACCACAAATAAATATGTCATTTAAGGGAACTTGGATAACAGCAATTATTTTGTTTGCCACCTTAATAATGTGATTGATATGATTTTTGTTCACAACGCTTAAGTTCACAAACCAAGCAGTCATAGAAAAAGCTAAAACAGATTCAATAAATGACTGATAAAACAGGCTCCTGATCTTCCTGTCCACACCGAACATGTTTAACGTCCTTAAGAAGTAAAGTTTCTGTTTGGATTATTAGAAATCATGTGTAATAGTATACATTAGCTGTCCTGTACATCCGCTAGAGCTGCTGCCTCTGTAGGCTGCCACTTTGTAAAGCCATACACGAAGGCGGCCAGGTGTCCTTCGAGCCCCGTTTGGCTGGTCTGTCATCTTGCAGGTTTTGAGAAAGTCAGCGTGACTACTTGTGCTGCTGCGTGAGGCAGGTTGGCCATCCATGTGGCGTGCGTGCTGCACATCTGGAGGCTCAGCTTTAGCTTCTGAGTTTTCTAGCACTGCACTTTGTACACAAGGGGAGCCTAACTGTGGTCCTAGAGGGGTCCAGCACACGTCTGGGGACTTTCCTACATCCCTGCTAAACCTAGCAGTTTGTTGTTGGGACAGAAGATGACCTATGACCTGTGACCTAAGCAAAGCTAAACCAGTTCTGCTGGTATTACTTACAAGGTTCTGCAGGAGCTGTTTCTGCAACGACATGGGTGTTTATGTTTCAGTAAGGCGTGGCCATAAATTAGAATATTGAGGTTACAAATGAACATATTGGGGCCAGGAGTCATGCGAAACTTAAATAATTCATGACCATGTCTTTACTGGAAAACTGATCATCCATGTGATCTTCTGCGGCTCCGGAATTTGGCTTCTCTTTGAATAGCCTAAAGAAATGCTGTAGCAAAAATCAAAGCGGCATTATGGAACAATTTGACCTTAAATGACAGCTACAAAGTAATTTTGATGGTACACTGACTTATGGAGTCAATAGGACGTCCTGTCATGGGTCTTTGGTCCCGGAATGCCTGCTGTACCTCTGTGTGCCTTTGACAGAGCGTCCATCAGAGCTCTGGCAAGAACTGGCTAACGCTTCATGGCACACACCAGAAACTAGTCTCAAGTCTCCTGCGAGCCTTAAGAAGAAGCTAGCTCGGTGTTCCCAGCATGAACATCACAGCAGAGACTGCAAAGAGATGGGAGAAGACATTGCTTGAGGAAGCGAGGAAGAGAAAGAAGAGAGAGTGGCTGAAACCAGAGTAAATCTCAGACTGGCTGTGTTTACTGCATCATCGAGGAGTGTTCCAGTCAGAAGGATCCTATAGATGCAGCAAAGACGTGCGGTATACATCCCGACCATTTCTCAAGTATTGTGTTACTGGGGAGCTACCATTCTTGGCTACCAAACTAGCTTCTGACCTGCATGACCGACAAGGACTGAAGTTGACCTCTGCTGTTTACACACCTGACTCAGCCCATCAGCTCACTGGCAAGCATTTCACTTGTGTAAAATGGGGGCGCTATAGCAGTCAAGTACTTATGTAGGCACTGCGTCACTGGGAACTGCTGTTTTCCACCGTTCCTAACTCAACATCTACAGTAGGTTTACCGTCATTCAACACAAGCAGTGTCACACCCGCATGAGTTGCTATAGGGGACACATTTGGACACATAAGTGAGACCGTTTCCACCAAACACCAGTGAACTGTGAAACAGTGTGACAGTAAGAAATGCTTTCCCCGCAGTGTCCTCTGTAGACATGAAATGAGCCTCTGTGTCCTCATTCTATGTATCTATGCTGTAGCTACTTTGCTTGTGATCTTGACAACGAAACAAAGTTAAGTTGTTGCTCAGCATGATACTTGCAGTTAACGGTGATCTGAGTTCGACCATCAAACAGTGAGTAAGATCACACAGCGCAGCTGCGGCTTACAGGTTACTGTCGGGGCTGTCTGGAGTGAAATACACCAAGGGTTGAAAGCTGTCCAGGATCTTGTGGCTGCTGAAGTTGTTAAATCAAATCCAATTTATTGATATAGCGCTTTTTACAGCTGATGTTGTCTCAAAGCAGCTTTACAGTAATTCAGTAATAATAATTCATTAAGGAGAGAAAAGAAAGAAGCCCCCGGTGAGCAAGCCGAAGGCGACGGTGGCAAGGCAAAACTCCCTCAAGTAGAAGAGAGAAACCTTGGGAGGAACCAGACTCACACGGGGGGGACCCGTCATCCTCCTCTGGTCCAAACTACAATTTGAATTTGTTCAGAGTAACATCAACTCAGTATCTAATTATGCTTGTCTAGTCGTCGTGGTGACGATGAAGTTAATGAAGAACTGATTGTGTAATAATAGTCCGATGCAGGTAGCCATAGCGGAAAAATTAGCCTGCAG
>CM067477.1:30901129-30913247 GCA_034552555.1 Semaprochilodus insignis
TTTGCTGCTTGACCTTGTTCTTATGAACCAGACGCTCACTGTATCTGCCAGTAAAGCTAGAACCCAACCTTCTGTTCCTCACTAAGAACCTGCTGTACATGTGGAGATGCTGATTTAAGAAGAAACTGGAGTGGTCTGGAGCTGTATGCCTACAATTAAACTAGGTGACAAAAAGTTGTATTTTTGCAATACATTCTAATATTGTAACTGCACTTAATATTATTAAAGCAAAGCAAAGCTTAATTATCCCAAAAAAAATTGCATTCGTTGATTTTCTGCTGTATGGCACTGTGGATCTTCCAGCACATCGTACCAATCGATCAGACTGAGATCTGGGGAATCTGGAGGCCATGACGAGACCTTGAACTCTTCATTATGTTTCTCAAGTCATTTCAATTCAAATCAGCGTGTGTTACAGCTGCTAAATGAGGCCACTACAACCAGAGATAAGTTTGGCCACAACTAGTACACCTTGGTGTGTTCAGGTAGGGGTCAAACTGATGGCCACATGAATACCCGGACCCAAAGTTTCCCGGCAGAACATCCATGGTGTACCCCTAGACACATTTCTGCCATAGCTTCCCTTTTGCAGGTCCAGACTAGAGAGGATAGCCTTTGTTGCCCTCGCTTATTGATAAGCCTTGGGCACCCAACACGCTGGAGCTGGTTCATGGTTTGATCCTTCTCGTACCAGGAGCCCCCCACAAGCCAACCCAGACATACGGTCTAGCTCTCTTCATGGCTGCAAGTTCCTCCCACATTCAACTTGACGACGCGACAAGCTCTGACTGTTTGCCTGCTGCCTGATACATCCCACACCCTGACACGCACAATCGTTGTGAGGTATCCATGTTAATGTCTTCATCTGTGACTGTTCGACTCTGTGTATGCATAAAGCACAAATGAGTTTTGAAGCCACAAAAGCATTTCCTGTCATAATCGCCGATTTTGATTTTCTGTCCATTCCTAAAATTGTTGTATTCATCTTCCGTAGATTAGACGGAGTCCTTCTACAGTCCCTGCAATTATTTGAGGGCCTCAGTGCACCCTGTAAACACCCCTTGAGAAAGAAAACACTTCACATACTGGAGGATGGACTTGCTCCATTAGCCACAAAACTGTTCCGCTTTATTGTTTACTTAAAACAATAATAAATAAGAGCATTGCCACATTGCTTTAATTTATACAGACTTTAATAGCTTTATTTACAGATGAAATTGTTTTTTTGTTTTCTGCAGACGCTGTTTTGTTCAGTGGGGGGTGACTTTTCTCTCTTTTTCATTCTTCTTCTTTTCTCGTTTTGTCTTTTTTTTTTTTTCTAAATTATATTCCAGTCTCGATCGGTTGAGATAACATGACTCGAAGTGAAGAGTGGTGGGTACTGGTGTGATTTTTCGATTTTCGTTTGCCTGACTTGCTGTCACTGTAAAAATGGAATTCCACATAACAGGGGTTCGAGTGATTGTGCGAATATGTGGGTGGAGTTGGGGGATCGTCCAGCATCGTTTTAGGAGTTAGATCAGAACCACATGACCAGTCTGAGGAGGAGGAGGAAGATGATGATGATGATGAAGAAGAAAGTGACAGAGCGAACAATGCGATCGGAAAAGGAAAGAGGGATGCGAGAATATGGAAGAAAGTAAAAAAATAAAAGGCACACACAACCCAAAAGAAGAGGGCCAAAGAAACCTAAAGGAAGCCACAATATAAGAATGGATAGATGGACGGACAGAGGAAGCAAGGAGGTTTAGGGGAGGTGGGGAAAAGGTAACTAGGGAGGGAGAGAGGGAGTGAGAAAGAAAGATAGAAAGGGGAAAAAAAAAAAAAGCACGAGAGTGTAAGAGCAAGTACAAGCGAGAGCGTGGCTCGTGGTATTCAGGTGCAGTTTGTTCATGTAGGGACTGAATCCAGGTTGGACGTGGGCAAAGTCAGGAGGTGTTGGGGGGGATCAAATTTGGTAAGTTGGGGGTTGGTGGTGGTGGTGGTGGTGCTTCTGGGGGGCTGGGTTCAGTTGCTAAGCAACAGCTCTGTTGCTGTCTCCACATCCCAGGATTTCGATGACAACGCCACTATTACTGCGTTCTGTAAGAGACAGAAAAACAGGCTCCATGTCACACAGGCTCTAAATTAGTAAACACAAGGCGGACAGCAAGGCATGGCACGGTTCCGGTTCTGTGATTTCACCATCATTTCCACTGCCGAGTGAACCACACCATGCCTGAGTACGGAGTCTGCTTAGCCCTATTGCCAAGATGAAGCATACTGAACCAGGACATGTAGAGCTGCTGTGATTACACTGATTAGCCTAATGCTATTCTTTATAAATGGACACCCTCAACAGGTCAATCAGAACTTGAAGGCTACCGCGACTGTAGTCTGCGTTCACTGTTAACCACAGTGCCATGTGACACTGATCATGTGACCACCACACAACCCTCAGAGAACCCCTACATGGTTGTGTTCATGGATACAGGACCCAGACACTCAGTCAGGGTACGGACAGGTCCGTAACAAAACTCGAGTTCTTTATGACAAGAATAACTTATTGACGATATTGATCACATACAGAAACATCACAGACACTGAAGATGATTAGAATGCAAGCACACAGCAAGCAGTGATGGGTGTTTTTGATTGGCGCTGCACTTGGATCGCTCTCTTACTAAATCCGTTAATACGATCGGCTCCAATAACTCAGAATAGTTTATTGAAAGATGGTTTGAAGCCACTTCGGGTGCAGAAACACTCCTCATGGTATTCTGCTGATGTCACACAATCAGAACCGAACGTCACCATTCTGGAAGGCAACTCGGCAGCGGATCGGCAGTTTGTAATGAGAAAACAAAGCCGTAACTGATCCAGAAAAGGCAGTAAAATTCATTTTTAACAGAACGCTTAAGAAAAACCATAAAAAACATATTTTAAGAAACATATTTTAAAGCACTCTGCACTTTACATTTAGCATATTTATGCCTGGACATACAGACTGACATACTGTTATCTTCATCCATATTGTATATCTGTAGTGATTATANACATACAGACTGACATACTGTTATCTTCATCCATATTGTATATCTGTAGTGATTATATATATCTCAATATTCTATACCCTGTATATACCCTGCTTCTCTCATCTACCTTACCATAGCGCTATATGGAAATGTGTACATCTGGATATATCATAGCTTTTATTCATAACTTTATATTACTGTTATATAAATATATATAATTTATAATGTATATTAGGATAACAGAGATTTTGGGCTTAGTATTGTATATATTTCTTGTCTAAAGTATATTTTTTGTAACTAAGTACTGTAAGGGACATCGCACCTAAGTTTTTCACTTACCTTCACACCTGTGAAAATGTGACGTGACAATAAAAGTGATTTGATTTTGATTTTTATTAACCAAAACATATGAGTGTTTTATATTTAAGTGATCTATTACACTTGATTTGTTGCTGTTGTGAGAACAAGTCAAAGCTGAAAGCTGAGATTTCTCACCATGTTATTAGCACACCAAATGGGACACTATAAAAGGCACGTATGCCATTAGAAGTGCACTCAGCAATTTAGCTGTTTGGAGTTGCGAGTCTATTTCTTTAAGGCTTTGGCAGTTTTGGCCACCACTTTTATGAGTTTCCATCTACACTTTGCATAATACTTACTTTGTCGAAGCCCATAGCACAGAGTTTGTCTATTTTGCGAGTGTAGTCCGGACTAGAGACAGGAGCACCTGCGTAAACATGTGACCAGAGTCGGGCCGTCTGCTTGAACATCTCTGGGTTCTGCTTATACTGGGGACCAAGAAGACAAGAAACAGTATTACATGATGGTATAAAAGTGTGAGTTATATAGAGGTGCTCTGAGATACGGTAGTACAGATGTACACAGTGAAGTTTTGTGTGGTACATTAGATAGTCCTTGGAATTGTCCACTCGCCACTTTCAACTGTTGAAAAACATTCCCAAGCTGGTTTGTGTTTAATGTAAATATTCTCCATCGAGTTCAAATCTGGAAGCTGACCTGCCCAAAACCATCTGGAAAAGCCATCATATTCTGGGGTTCACGTTTTTTTGCCTGAGAGTGTACAGTTTATTAAAGTGTATATGATGATGATAATAATAATAATAATAATAATAATAATAATAATAATAATAAATGTTTATTTATAGAGCACCTTTCATACCGTGGGCAGCTCAAAGTGCTTTACATACAGTTAATATCAGTAATGGGGGAGGAATACTGCTACTATTAATAATAATTAATAAACATATACATTCATACATACATACAGATTCATATATTTATACACACACATACATGTACATATAGACGTACACACACAATATATATATATACACACAGCTCTGGAAATAAATAAGAGCCCACTCCAGTTTCTTCTTAAATCAGCATCTCCACATGTACAGCAGGTTCTTAGTGAGGAACAGAAGGTTGGGTTCTAGCTTTACTGGCAGATACAGTGAGCGTCTGGTTCATAAGAACAAGGTCAAGCAGCAAACACACAGGACAACACAGCTACAGACTGGCAGAGGGCCAAAACCACTCTCTACTGACCGTGATGAGCACCACCTCGTTCCAATGTCACTTAACCACCGTAAGATGACCTCAAGTGACCTACAGAAAGACTGGCGAGCGGTGGCTGGGGTGAAATGCACAGCGAGCATGGTTCTAAAACAGGCTTCTGGAGGGTCATTAGTGATTTTCTAAATAAACAGATCTAAATACAATATTTGATCTGGAATTTGGGAGACGTGTTTCCAGTAGGGTATAGAATAAAACAGAACTGCTCATTTTGGTCAAACACAAACCCAGAAACTGTACAACTAGAGGAACTGATCATTTTGAGGTGGTCTCTTCAGTTTATCCAGAGCTGTACATGTCAATCTGACGATACTGCCACTTACATGGATATGATAAGCCATTAATAAATGGAACCTAAAACACACACTTAGAGTGCTATTGCAATGTCCGCTCATTGTTTGCTTGTCATGGTGACTTTCCAATGATGAGGATGCTCATAAGGAAGACCATAATGAAGAAGAGCCACATGAAAAATCTGTCCATCACTTTGGCCACCTTCTTCCATTCTGCCACTTTCATGCACGTTGATCTCTGCTCCCGGAAGCAGTTTGCGATGTATTCCACGTTACTGACCAGCTTGGAGTCGCCCCTGAAAAGCCCGAGAACGTCACCGCTACTGCGCCGACCGCAGAATACACAGAGGTCAATGGTCAGAGCTGCGACGGGTTGCTTCTCATCATCGGGGCAACAGGAAGATGCAGCACCCTTTAAACCAGCATCATTCAGAAAGCTGTCCTGCTTCCCGGGGCTCTGAGAGAACAGGGCAGAAATCTGGATCTGGTCCCCAGAGACAGAGGCTTGCGGCTGTGGTTGCTGAGCACGGCGGTTGGGGTTTAGGCCTCCTCGGGCTGGAGGTCCCTTCGGCTTACCGTTGGACTGCGAGTGCTTCAGGCTTCCCTGGTATTGGTTCTGTGGCTTTAGGTCGTGATGTTCTTCCTTGTCTTCGTTCTGTCCCAGCGGTGAGGCACAGTTTTCTCCAACCTCATAAACGAAGAATATCTTGCTCAAGTAGTCGATGATGAGGACTTTGGCCCACTGAGGCACGGGCTTGGCTTCAGCACCACAGAAATGGATGTTCATGATGAAGATGGTCAGAGCTGTGGAGGCCGTGATCATAGTCATTGTCGCAATGTAGTACTTACCTGAAACAACAGGAGAGCAATGGGATTAAAATGATTCAGTATTCCAACCCCATAGACCGCAATCACCGAAACTCATTAGTGACTCATTCATTTTATACTCTTAGTGAATCATTGGCAAAGGAGATAAATGCTGCCCCAGGTAGTAATGCTTTAGTACCCAAAGTTAGTTTCTTTAGTTTTGCACTAAGGCTGATCTTATATCTGGTTGATATCTGTTAAAATTCACATTTTAACATTTGTCACATTTGTCATTTTAAGATCAGTTTTATTTGTATTTAGTGATTTTTGAAAGCCAAAATTTGCCAAAAAATGTTGGCAGATAATTTGTCCTGTTTTAAGCAAATTTCCTAAAAAGCAAAAGCATTACAAAGCAAAATTATCTGATAACATTTCACTCACTAAAATGACTTAAAACAAACAACAAAATATCTGGAAATAAGATAAATGATCTTACAAATTAGCTTAAAACAATCACTGAATGAGAATCCTAAGACATCACTTTCTGCAGTCCGAGACCACCCTTAATTTATTTAATTTCCTGCCAGAGCAACCATTAAGAATACCTTATTCATTTTCCTGGAGAAACAAGATAATCCACTTGCATACAAAGAGGAAAAACAGCTGTTTACCCGATATGGGACTCTTAACAACCATGCAAGACCCAACAACCCACCAAAATAGTCACCAGCAGATATAGAGCTGTTACAGCTTTCATACTCCACTCTGACTTGAAACCTACACAGGTGTTTCTGTCCATCCTTCCACTGTGAAAAGACAACTTAGTGCTGTGGGTCTGAAAGGATGTGCAGCTGTAAAGAAGCTCCTCACTGAGAAAAGGAGACAGACACATCCAACAAAGAAGATGCTGGTGTTCTCAGAACAATGAACTGACCACCCCCGAGTCCAGACCCTCAGCATCATTGAATGTGTGAAATTGGAACTGGAAATTGTGAAAAGCAGAAAGTCCAACCAACTTCTAAGACTGAACTTTGGACTGAACTGAGAGTAGGTCACTCAAAAACTACAACTACACAACAAACAAACTAACATCATCAAACTAAACAATGAAAACATGATATTATAGTTTGGACTGTGTAAACTTCATGCCTAACTCACCAAAAACTTGCCTCAAACTGCATTGAGTAAGCTCCAATGGACTCATGGGTGGAGTCATTTGGTGGACAGTAGGGAAATAAATGTAATTGGTTACTGTACTTAAGTAGTTTTTTGGTGTATCTGTACTTTACTGAAGTATTTCTATTTTGGACGACTTTTTACTTTAACTCCACGACATGTCAAACTCAAATATCTCACTTTTCACTCCACTACATTCTGGGAAACTGGTAGTTCCTTTCGGCTTATGTGCACATAAAAACGGATGCAATATAGCAAAGGAGAACTCATTTGTGAACCTGTGTTTAAAGTTTTTACGTTTTTATTAACTTAAACTTGTAATTAAGTTGCAAATAAATCTTAAACCGAAATTTTGCAAATTTTTGCAAAAAGCTTTTATAAGATTTTATAGTTCTAGCAAATGGAACCTGTTCTCCTTCAGTGTTCTGTGCTGATGATGATTGTAATAGACGTCAGTGTCAGACTAATTAATGAGCTACTAGTGAAGAGTGGTGGACTGAGAGACACTAGAGTCTCTTCACCTACACTGAGCTGATTAAGAGTCTTGTTCCAGAAATGATAATAGGACATTAGAGCCATAATAAATCATGCTCCTGTTACTCTCCATACTTAAGTACATTTGAAGGTAAATACTTTAGTACTGTTACTCCAGTGGAGATCTAAAGGGAGGACTTTCACTGACACTGCAGGAGTATTTTACCCTGGGGATCTGTACTTTAACTCTACTACATGGTTTATGTACTTCGTCCACCACTGACTATATGATACATGCACATACCTACAGGCCCCGTAGTGGCTGCCAGGAAGCCCTGAGTATATACTTTTAACAGCTTATTTACTGTTGCTTGTAGAAAAACAGATTTGTTTCTTATTTTTTACCTTACTTAATTTACAGAAATTAATTAGGAAATGATTAGCATTTATGAAAATTGACAAAAGTATGTTACATAGCTGAAACTGTAGCAGTATTATCCATGAAGTCTGAATTCGGTCCACTTCAGTCCATTTTAATAGACAACAGCGCAGCTGACAGTGTCCGAAACTAGATTCATGGCTCCGGCCCAGAACTCGAAAATTAAACTTTTGGCAAATATTCCATAGTTCAAAGTTTGGACAAATACAATAACACACCACCACACACCTATAAGTGGCACGCTCTCGGACGGAGGCATGCTCTCGGCCACCACCAGCTGGAAGACGGTGAGAGCCAACAGCACAGTGACGCCAAGAGAGACCTTTTCCCCGGAGTCTGCCGGCAGGTAGAAGCCCAGGTCAGACAGGTCACCGCTGTCCATGCCCATGGAGATGTCCACCTGAGGGAGCAGGTCAGGTGAAAGGGGAGGGTCAGGAAAACTAATGGGACAATGAACTAATCAGTTATGCTCAGTTTCTAATTATGCAATAGCTCAGCCAACACATAGTTAGACTCTTTAGTTACAAGGCTGTATGTATGTGTGCACCTGGTTGCCGTTGTAGGTCCAGGATCCGAAGGTGAGGTTGCACTGCTGGCTGTCGAAGGGGAAGTAAGAGACATCCACCACACATGAGCTTTTCGTGATGGCTGGAGCATCCCAGGTGATTTCCCCCGTGTACCGCAAAACCACGTTGGTGTCCACAGGCTCAGAGAGATCGTCATCAGCCCTGTGTGAACACAAGCCGTAAGAAGACAATGCAGTGTAGCGTGTAATATAGCATCTGTTAATGTGACCTAAAAACATAACATCTGTTCAGGCAATTTCAGTGTAATTACTCCAGCCCAAACGGCCAGTTGACACAAACATAAGACAGCATACCGTACCGTACTTTTAGACCTTTTAAACAGGTTTACAATTATTTCTGTAAGCCAAATGTTCCTATTATGTTTCTTAAAATTAGCAAAATTATCTGCCATTATCGTAATAACATTTGGCTTACTAAAGTGACATAATACAAGATAAAAAATATCAGGAAATAAAGAAAAAATGAGCTTAAAACAATCTCAGAATGAAAACTGTAAGACATATATACTAGATATGAAATTATTTTACTTGCCAAAATATCTATTTTTTTGCAGTGTATGCCGAAGTCAGAGACCGCTCTGTCATTTATTTAATTTAATTCAATTTTAATTAATTATTATTTAAAAATTATTACAATTTTCAGGAAAAAAGCAGAATATATATTTCACAGAAAGTTACACTAGAGGCCTAGAGCTAGTAAATATTGTTCATTATTTAGTGTGTCCACCTTTGTCTTTATTACAGCTTCCATTCTTGTTGGGTAAGAGGCTTTCATTTATTAACTCCTCCGAA
Organism: Semaprochilodus insignis; assembly: GCA_034552555.1. Classification (NCBI taxonomy): domain Eukaryota; kingdom Metazoa; phylum Chordata; class Actinopteri; order Characiformes; family Prochilodontidae; genus Semaprochilodus; species Semaprochilodus insignis. Next base: position 30,910,307 of record CM067477.1, read on the forward strand.
GTTCAGTCTTAGAAGTTGGTTGCATTTTCTGCTTCTCACGATCCGAATAATCTCAGTCACATTTGAGTGATGTGGAGGTGGACAGTGGACTTTCCCGAGAACACCGGTGAAGGCTTCTTGGCGGCTACACGGCTACTTTCAGACCCATAGTGTTGAGGTGTCTTCTGACAGTGGAAAGATGGCCAATCGTAGTGTGGCACCTGTCTTTAAAAGGATTCAACTTACGTTCCTGTTCTGCTGCTTTCAGGTGCTGACGTTTCAACATTCTCCTCCTATCTCCCCACCATGAATAGTTTGGTCCTGGTCCTGTTGTCCAGGGAGTAGGCTCTGCCCCTGCCGTCCATATCAGCAGGATTTGCGAGGGTCTGAGCGCTTCAAGACCAGGGCCCAGGACGTGGCCTACACCAAAGACTCTCTATTTCTTAAGAATTGTTTTCCCTCAAATGAAAACTCCTGTTACATTCCACTTTTTTTCCTAATGCAAGCAGATTATCTCCTATGTAATCTCTTCCGAAGTAGGATTGGTACATAATGGCTGGAAGATTCAAAAAATGAAGCTTTGTTTCTGGCTTATTTACATAGTCGGAATTACATAGGATCTCTTAATAAGCCGGTTAATTCAACCCCAGAGTGAGCACTGAGCACCCTATAAGACAGATGTTGGTTTGATGAGAACCCCAGCTTTGTGTAATACACCCTAGTCCAGATCTCTGAGCGAGGTATGTGTGAACGTACTGGCGTACTTGTTATACAGTACTAGATCTGGTCTCCACACCAGGCTGCTGGGGATGCGAATGACCTCCAGACCATCGTACTCCTCCTTATCCCACTTCAAATACGCATCATACCAGGTCTGCCTGATCCACAGGTACGCTATCAGCACCTGGTTGCGCTCATCCTGTACAAAAACAAACATACACAATATAGAAATGCCACCCCTCCACTCTCACCAGCTCAACACACCCTAACACGCCACCACCACGTCAGTGTCACTGCAGTGCTGAGAATGATCCACCACCTACATAATACCTGCTCTGTGGTGGTCCTGTGGGGGTCCTGACCATTGAAGAAGAGGGTAATACAGTATACAGAGAAACAGATGGACTACAGTCTGGAACTGTACAACTACAAAAGGCTCCTACATGGTAAGTGGACAGTGAGCGTATAAACAAGGAGGTGTATTTAATGAAGTGCCTGGTTGGTTTTTAGTGGACCCTTAGGGTATAAGGTACAAATATACAAAGTGGACAGGGAGAGTACACTCACACATGTGACACCTCAGGTCTCAGGTAGGATCAAGTGTGTATTTGTTAACCAGTTTACTGACGCAATTACACTCTGTTTCTAACAAGTACACTCGTTCACACGTTCACTCTCTCTCTGTCTCTGTTTCTCACACATATACACATAATATCAATGCCGTTACATATTAGCAAAGCCTGATAGCAAGGTCAGTAAGTCAGTGAAACCTGGCCCAGTCTGACTGGTCAGTACCATGCACACAGCTATAGAGAGAGAGAGAGAGAGAGAGAGGGAGTGAAAGAGTGAGTGTGTGTGTGTGTGTGTGTGTGTGTGTGTGAGAGAGAGAGAGCTATTAACACTACCTGGATGATGTAATGACTGGCTGTCTGGTTCTCTGTAAGAAGAGATACTTACTTCTTTGAGGGTATTTAAAGGTGCATGAAAATGTAGTTCTATAAAATGAGAGATCAAAGTTTTATTAAAGCATATTGAGCATATAAAAAGAGGTGGTACAGTGCAGTGACTGTCTCGTTCCGTGTGTGGAAAATGGCTCCAAAGCAGATGTTAATGATTGGCTAAAAGGAGTGACTGCATTTGGGCGTGCCAAAGACCATAGTGTGAAGGAAGTAGCTGAATCTGCAGGTGTATGGAAGTGTACGGTCATACGGGTCTACCAGCAGTGGATAAAATCCCAGTCTACAGGGAACTCTCCTCGGAATTGTGCCAGCGAAGGCATCCACCAAATCTGGCCCAACTGCACAATACTTTGATGTAAGAGTGTCTGAACATTGATGTGGCCTACATCCAGAAACCTGTCCAGTCCATGCCCAATCCAATCACAGCTGTTATTTGTTCTTGTGGAGGTGTTTTTCATTTTCAGCCCTGGCCTATTTCAGCTGGTGTACCTCAATCTGAAGTCTTGTTAAAGGACTGACCTAATTCGATACAACGTAACAGTGTTACATGATCAAAATGGCAGGTTAAGAACATCCTAGAGGATCCCCCGCGGAAGTGATGCTATACATCTGCACTTACAGCCAGCAGCAACATGGCTTGTTTGTTAATCTAGGAATAGAAGAGAGATACACACAATATAAGGCAGGCCGGAGGGAACGGGGTAGACAACACAAAGAGGTTAAGTAAAGATGTTGCCAGCGGGAAAGATGAGTTAAGTTTATAGCAATCTGTCAATGCTTCCTTCATCTTAAATAAGTAAGTTGAAGCCAATAATTGAGACAAGTGACAAAAACTCATGTTAATAAGCCGTCTGTACATTAAAAGTGCTTTGCTAGGTTGAAACAACAAGCAGTATACAGTCAAATCAACTTGGAGAAAGGAACTCAAAGCCAAACTAGACCTAAAGTCACGAGTTCAAGTAACAGTAATTCCACTTTAACTTAAATCTTTAAGGTAGCTTTTAAACTTAACTTTATGAGTGTTATGTACTGGCTAGTATTTCTGAGTTGTTTTTAAAATCAGCTCAAATGTATTATTATTGAAACACACTGGGTTTTATAATACAGCTTAAATCCACTCATCATGAAGAGAACAGCTGCACCCAGAAGGAGGTGTGGGATTGCAGTGCTGTTGGGAAGGAAGATAAAGGTCACCAGGAACAATAAATGATGATAAATTTAGACTGATATGATCAATATTTATTGAGCTACACATACAGAAGTAGTGTCTCTCAGTATGGCGT
>CM067477.1:30918061-30947460 GCA_034552555.1 Semaprochilodus insignis
CTCACTGTATCTGCCAGTAAAGCTAGAACCCAACCTTCTGTTCCTCACTAAGAACCTGCTGTACATGTGGAGATGCTGATTTAAGAAGAAACTGGAGTGGGCTCTTATTTATTTCCAGAGTTGTATGTACAGTGATTATACAGTGATACAGTAATAGGCCTAATAACTGAGAGAGTCTGTATTCAGTCTGCTGATGCACGGTTTATACTAGCCGTCCTCAAGGTCTTCATCAGAGGTCAGTTTCTGACCAAGGAGCCACTCTTGACTAAATATTTTTGAGTGCTGTCTGTAATAGGCTTTTTCCACCAATGTGGAACAGGTTCTGTTCCAATTCGTGCACCAAATTTTAAACCGTTTGGCGCATTTCCACCAAAAATCCATCAATCCAGAACCTAAAAAGTTTCCTACCCAGGTAATCTGTGCTCTCCGCCATCTTGTCAGCAGTGTTTACTATTACTGTGCAGCGCCTTTTGTTGACGTTCATGACCTATCCTTTGACATTTCTTGGTTCTTGTCAAACCTGCTGGAAACGCAGACCGGTGCCCTGAATAGCACCAAGGTTCTAAGAATCCTGAATGGAACCAGTTTAAGAACCAGGGTTCTTTTGGTCAAAAGGGGCTATAAGCGTACTATATAAAGGACCATATTAATTCAAAGCATTTTAGGAGCTGCAGGCCAGAGGCTGTTTTCTAATAGAGTGACCAGTGAATGGAAGCTTGTACAGGCTCTAGCACGTAACTGCAGCACCCTTTAAGGTGGAATGAACAGGAAGCCAGCTTCAGCACCCACATCTTTAACAGGATCCCATACAACTTCAATTGGAAGCTGTTAGGTTGCTTGGCACATATCACTCCATTTATTCCGTTTACTCTTACATTTTATGTTCCTGTCTGTGTCCATTTTGACATGGTGGGTCATTTGGGCGTTTTGCCCTGATCCAAGTTACATGCCTTCTATGCAGAACAAAATGCTTAATAAATGCATTCCACGGCACCGTTAATATGGAGTTGCCCCTCATTTCCTGCTATAAAACCTGCCACTCTTGTGGGAACCGTTCCACAAAATTTTGGAGTGTGTCTGTGGGAATGTGTGCCCGTTCATTTGAGACATCCGACACTGATGCTGGACAAAAAGGCCTGACTCACAGTTGACGGTCCAGTTCATTCTGAACAGACTTGGTCTTGCACATGGTGATCTTAGGCTCGTGTCCTGTTTAACCATGGAAACCCATCTCATGAAGCTTCCGAAGCACAGTCTGCAACAGGTGCTCTGTGAGTTTGCACGGACTGCCGCGCCTAGATGCTTCCACTTTACAATAATAGAACTTGCAGGTACTAGGGCAGATCTAGCAGATCTAGCGTTTCACAAACTGACGAAGGTGGCATCTTATGACAGTCGCTGAGCCTTTCAAAATACGACTCATTCTACTGCCAGTGTACTGCCAGTCTATGGAGACTTCATGGCTAGGGGCTTGATTTTACACACCTGTTAGCAATGGATGAGACTGAAACTCCTAAACTCAATAATTAAAAGTGTCCACATACTTTTGGCCACTCTTGGTACTGTAGACCAAACAGTACGCGCTATGGACAAAAAGAACCCAACACATGCACACGTCAACAGACCAGGCCACCAGGTGCATATCGGGCTGCTGTGTCTGACACCGGACCCCATGTGCACACCCTCGACGCACGCAAATTATTTTTGTACTGAAATCAAAAGTGCTGCATTGTTAATGACGGGGCCAGGAGGGGTAAGCCAATATGAGCATGAATTATGCAGCCTAATGTAGCTCTGTGCTACGGCATCAGCCACCTCGGACCTCCTGCCTGTGGTTCCTGCTACACCACAGACACTTCAGAACTTGACTCTTTGTTTGTTTGTTTGTGCGTTTGTTTGTTCATGCCATAGTTCTGCATTTTAGTTGCTGTGGTTTTGTAGCACATCACTGTAAGAAGCAGCAAAAACTGGGCAGCTGCAGACGTTCATGGCCGGCACTGTAATTCTAAAGAACTGTAGATTAAGCACAGCGGGTGCCGGGTGCTGGGTGCCTTTGATTAGGATTAGCATGGCTTTCGTAAAGCTCTTGTAGAGCTTTAACATATAATTACAAGAAGAATTATTAATAGCTGAGTAAGGGGTTAGGATATTAAGAACACAATGGCTGTTATTTCAAGTTACACTTTGAAACCTCAGTAAAGTATTTAATTTATTCCTTCTGATGTGATTGGCTTGCAAATGCTATGACGACTGAACCCAGTCTTAAGGACTGTAGAGTTGGGTTTTGCCCCCAGTGACCCCAACAAAAAGACTATAATTGCACTTCATTGTGTCCTCCACTAGAGGGCAGCATACTCTGGTTTACTGGCAGTTAAATACTGTAAGGTCTTAAAGAGGAGCTGGTTATATGGTTAATCTGCAGAAGTATAAATATGTGTTCATAGCAAGCCTATACTAATTCTATCCAAGGTTATGGAATGAAATCCCATAATCTTGCCACTCCCATAGCACCGTAAGGCAGCCATGAGCAATTCTCATTGCTCTGCTCCGACTGAGTGAATATTTATGGTAGGGCCAGATGAAAACTGACCGCCATTTTGCACTGGCAGGGTCACATCTGCATCGAGTAGAAGTCACACCTCGCCTCATCATGCTAAGAGATCGTTATGAGAGAGAAAGAGAGGGAGAGAGCGAGAGCGGCTGATGATGGGGAGGGCAGTGCTGCATTAGGCCACGGCTACCTGCAGGGCGATCCATGTAGGCTACAATCAGACGGAGGCAGCAGGAGGCAAGAGTGCGCTGAATTACAGAGAACTGCTCTGGCGTAAAAGCATCCACCTGCCTCTATTCACATGGATAACAAAGACAGCACAGACTGATAGAATGGCTTTTATCTGTGCTGCTTTTGCGAGACTGCAGGTGGCAAGATAGCGGCTTGTTTACAGTGTATAAAAATGTGAAGAGTTGCTCAAATATTGAGAGTCAAGTATGTCTTTAGATCCCAGTGCAGTGTGTGGTTTGAAACAGCACCAACATTTAAATGAAATGATAATAAACAAACTACTGTTTGGCTACAGCTAGTAAAGGCAACATGGCATTGGTAAAGAAGACGACGCAGGACACAAACTGTCCACAATGTTAAAGTCTCATGTTAAAACATGAGGTCAAATAGGTCAAAACCTGAGGAAGGAACTATCGGATTCTAGCAGTCTGTTAGTGCTAACTTAAGGCTAATGCCCTATTTATGCAGGATTAGTGTCACCTGGAGAGGTGATGTAGCTGGAGTGATTACCGACAACCTCTGTGATATTAATCCAGTGTTAATCTGCCATATCTGTGCTTTTTTACAAGCCTGCTAAGTAATAATTCCGCAGTGAATTACTTTCTATACTGGAGCTGGAGTCAGTAATCATATTTCTTGACTCATGCATACCCTTACTCTGATTTCTTTCAGATTTCTCGGCCTGTGCAATGTATAATAATAGACCAGAAATAATCAAGCAGCGTTTAACACAGCAACCACCAAAAGGCAATAAAACACTTTTCGAGCGATGCTGGAACCAGCTACATGCTTATTCATCTTCTATATGATGCATGTTCACATTTTCCACTGAAGTGACTCAACTGAACAGAATGCAGCATAGGTTTGAGGTTCATGATTGCAAAGCAGAATTCTGAATGCAGAGCATCCGCATTATCTGATTACCCATTATCTGATTACTAGTGCATGTACATGCGATGAATGGACCACTGACTAAATTAGATTTTCTGCCATTATCAGATTATTAAGAACATATACACTACCAATACAAAGTTTAGACACACCCAGCTAAATGGATGTTGTTGGTGATCTTAAAGAATCTACAGTCTTACACTAAACAGCTCCAACTGATGAGAGTCTGAACCAGTACATATCCTGATATACCACATATACTCTTGATGTACCACAGTATGATATTTCTCCATATCTCCACCTCTAATATATATTTAGTGGTGTAAAAACTTTGATCTCTTTTTCTGAAGTGTAAAAGCTCTAGTTCTCCTTTCAGTTTAGTGAATATTCATGATGGACCGACCAATAGAATTGCTCCAAACTGGCTTAGAAATAAACCTTGTTCTATCAGCCTCCACTGCAGGTTAAGAAAGCTGGTTCATCCTCCTGTAAAGCTCCATTGTGGAGGGTTTTAAGGTGGACTGAATAATTCCATGAGTGCTATTTTATAGTTTGATGTCTTCACTTTTATTCTACACTAAAACATTAAGCTAAACACATGGAGAACCTTCTATGAGTAGTAGTCTAAACTTATGACCTATACTGTAAATGCTCTCTTTATTGGAATCCATAATTGTATTTCTGGGCCTTAATCCGATCTAAGAAGTCAGAGTATTTTTTTTACATGAGCACTGGAATAATCAGATAATTAGAGAAATCGGATTATCATCTGATTACTAAATGCATGTGAATACACTCATTGACGCATGTTGAACTTCCAGAGCCCCTACGGTTTATAGAAAACGGGCAGTTTTGGTGTGAAATGGACCTTTTTGTTAAATACTTGACCTCAAATGTGCCTTTAGAAACAAAGGTAGTTTACTGGAATCAAAAATGACCAACATCTCAACTGAAAAGAAGAAAGAAAACCCCCAGAGGATTTGGTATAAAGGAACAATTTTTGGTACAGCAGCAAAGAGTCATGACTAGCCCGCTTACTAGCACTCCGTGTAGTTAAACCCACTGCAGCTGACGTACAGCACATCTCAGCTTTGTTTTCCTTTCATATAACTGGATGGTTCATATTTATTCATTTGTCCCTGCTTACCAGAGATAGCGAGTCAGTCTGTAGCAGTAAACTGACACGGCTAGCATGTTAGTTCGCTTGTTAGTCCTTTAGACCAGCATACCAGCATCAAAACACAACATACGTTGGTTTTGCATGTGATCAGCATATTCATTTCCATTGCCGCCGACCAGCATCCAAAATACAATATACGCTGGTTTTGCTGGTGACCAGTCTTGGAGGTCTATGGTGGCATTTCTAGCAGGGTATGAAAGCACTGCCTGATGCCTGAGGCGATTTGCAATCATCATCTGATCGACATTTGACCTTTAATTTTAAGCCCTAACTTTTAAATTGCATCTATGGTGGAGGGATACATGCAGGGTGTTGTAAGGCAAGATAGTCCCATAGAACAGAGCATATCACGTCAAACCACTATGAATGACTGTGCTTTCAGCTTTACCATTTAAGTGTATTGTATTTTGGAGGAATTGTCCTTTAATGCTTTAATTATCCAGGGATTTAGAAACACTGGTGGATTTGCCCTTTACTTTAGTGGTGCGCATAGGCACGCGCTCGCCCCACTCGAGCAAGCACGAGCCAAGCAAGCTGGAGCGCGAGCACGCCTGTACGCCCTATACAGGCCACGCCCCCTTGTTCGCATAAAGTTACTATGGTGACCAGAGTCGCTTGCGCGCTCCAGCGGGATGTTGTGGTCGCCAGCGGCGCTACTTTAACTTGGCTAAAGAATTTGCTGGCAAAGTTAGCGAGGCTTGTTCGGCTGGAACAGACTAAAACAACAAGGTACAATAATCCAACAAGGGCTGACCGAATACCTTAAGAGTGAAGAGGGTTTGTCTTCAGCTGGCCGTCCATAGTTGCAGGAAGTACTGAGATTTAACGGTACTGAACCGCTAAGGCTAATACAGACAGACTGAGAGCAGAACGGTGGGGGAGAGAAACACTGCCCGGCTAGCTGGTTTAAACATTAGCTAGAGGGCTATGGTCTCACACAGAAACACGTCTGAGAAAAGACTTTCTGCTGTTTGCCTGGTGAGTATTGCTCTATAACTGGACCACTAGTGAACTTAGTTTGTTTACTGCTTTGTTTACTGACGGAATATTAATATTAATGTAATATAAGTAGCCAATTTAACAGCTGTGAATAGTTAAAAAGTTTGTTTACTACTAACTACGGTGGCCGAGAAGTGCAAAACAAATTAACATTTCAGAAAATAAAATGACAAAAATAAAAACTAATTTACACGAAAAAAAGTTACATTCGACAAAAACAATTACAAAAGCAAAAACAAATTTATAAGGGCAACAAAATATTACATTTCAGAAAACAAAATTACAAAAGTAAAAACTAATTTACAAGACGTGAAACACTTTTAACAGTACTGAAACACTGTTACAAACTGAGTTCTGATGGACAGGGCGGGTCTAACACACAGGAAGTGCTTGTTGCGGACCCTTGTTAATCAAACTGTTTGGCGGTGGTAGAGTGGGTGGAGTTTGGGATGGTGACGACGCTAAAGCATGATTTGTCCATTTTGTGGCGTGTGTTTTATCCAGCTGGCACGCTTCTGTTTCTCCTGTTGAAGGTCTTTAGAGTTTTTAAAGAGCAGATGAAAGAAAGAGACGAACAGGCGACTCTAAACCACGTGGACTGTAAAAAGTGGACTGTAAAAGTTCTTAGACATTTTAAACTAGCTAGCTGGTTCTCCACTATAGCTAGCGTTACAGCCCACTTACCTTCCTTAACATTTCCAGCTCTAAGTGGTTTAGACGTCACCTGTTCATCTCTTACTTCCACTCACTCTACCACCACCAAACAGTTTGATTGACAAGGGTCCGCAACAAGCACTTCCTGTGTGTTAGACCCGCCTTTCCCTCAGAATTCCCAGTTTGTAAAAGTGTTTCACATCTTGTAAATTTGTTTTTACTTTTGTAGTTTTTTTAATGTAATTTTTTTTCTGTTTATAAATTTGTTTTAATTTTTGTAATTTTGTTTTCTGAGATGTTCATTTGTTTTGCACTTCTCGGCCACCGTAACTAACAGACCTGCTGTTACCCACTGAGAATTTCGTTTTTCGGTTGTAAACGTGTGTTAAAGTCTAATAAATCAACATGTAAAGCATTTCAGCATGGACTTTGTTTCTAAGCTACACTACAGTATGTTAGCATCATAAATCAGGTCCAGACTGATTTAGTGCCTTGTGTTAACTCAAGGTGTCTAAGACAACCAGGCATTTCAGGAGCCCTTTGTCATTTGCTCACTGCTATTAAGGGGCAACTCCAGTGACTTTCCAAAAACTCCACAGGCTTAAAAGCTTGAGAGGTAAACAAGGTCATTCAGACTGGTTTGGTGTGAAACACTCAACAGAAACAAACCGAGTTAGAACGTTCACACTGTTGGTGACAGTGTACATCTGTCTCAAAGAAAGCTATTGCATGGAATGTTCAGATACGCGCTGCCTGAAGTCTGATTAAGTTTAGGTCTGAAATGTGTTTAGTCATATATACTCATCATTGAAAAATATAGCTGCACCAGAAGGAATCAAGGATAAGGACTTATTGCTGTACCTGCCTGACTATATAAGGTCGTCCTGTTGCGTGTGCTTTCCATTCTGACTTGTGCTGTTGTGTTGGTAGCATCCTTTGTAAATGACGTATATCTCAGAGAAGAGTTTGAAAGCAATTCCAGCAGCTGGAAGAGGGGTCGCATTGTAGGGCTCTGGAAGGCAGGATGGTCCGATGGACGTATAGCGCACCATACTGGTCATGCGGATATTACCGTATCACGCTGTTGGCAGTAACAACCGCAATCAAACGTTTGCAAGAACTTGTGATGAGTCACTTTATGTTACTGTATCACTGTGCTGTTAGCTTTATGCTACATGTAACGGGACTCATGTCTACTAAAAAGTTTCGCATTTGACTTATCAGTCCACAAAAATATTATCTTGGGGGTCATCTAAACATCTAGATGTTTTTTGGCTAATGCGAGACAAGCTTCTTTATGTACCTTGCACCTCTCCCATGGATGCTATTTTTGCCTGCCGTCTTTCTTTCTGTCATGTACTGTACATTTCCCTAAACTTAAGCTGAAACTTATAGCTAAAGTTAATTAAACAATTTTAAGGCAGCAAAAAAATTAACAATGATCTGTTTGTAATGTGGTTTGACCCATTTACACAGTGGCGGTGGAGCTGAGGTGTCCAGTCTGTGGAGAGCAGTAGAGATCTTGAGGAAGGAGCATGGTGAAACACGGAGCTCGCCATGGCTCCTCGTCTCGCTCCTCCAAGCGTGCTTCACACATCTCCAGCTTTAGAGACCTCTCATTGCTGGAGCAGGACAGGGAGCCTTCAGCCCCTCCGGCTCCGAGACCCGACCTCCCCTCTGTCCGACCCCAGCCTGAGCCATTTGCCTTGGGAGATGGTCCAAGCCGCATCCCTGACCATGTCTACCTCCTTGCTGCTGCCGTCTTCCAGAACACACGCCAGGAGAAGGCTGCCTCCCATCGGTTCATCAGCTATGGGAAGTCAGGTGTCACTGTACCAGAAGTCAAGGACGAGGTGTTACAGCGGTTGGCCTACAAGCTGGCCTTCAACACGCTGAAATGTAAGTGGAAATAACTGTAAAATGATGTCTTAACCTTCTCCATGAGACACCTTTACTTAGAGGGTGCTTAAACCATAGTTTGGCCAAATATCAGCCAGGACAAGCATGGTGTCTGAAGTTATTTCCTATTTCACAATGCACACATTAATGTTTTAATAAAAGCTGCATGCCTAAATCATGAAGCACTCAAACTGTGTAGTTGTTAAGTAATCTCAAATAGTAACAGCCGTCTTAAAACTTTCCTTCCGGCTGTACTTTAGTGCATATTGATATCTGGTATGGTGTATAACAGTACTGTCTCGGAAAACAAGCTTGTTTATTTAAGATGACTTAAGATCCCATAGAACGCCATAGATGCCCATTTACACCCTATGATGTGGTCCTAAAATGAAACGAGCTGTTTTCTTTTTTACGGTGATCTCATGAATAAATTGATGAGCTCTGTTCTGATTGGCTGGTTTACCGTGAGACACTGTGATGATCACACAGAACCTTTATCTGCCTTTCGAATAGCATTGCAGTCTCACACTTCTGTCTGGGTGCAACTATTATTTAGATGATGAGTTTTAAAGTATATTCAGGCCTAAACATTTTAAAACTATCATTAAACAGTGTCATAATAATCATTTCATGTAATGGCTTTCTGTGAGGGAGCTTTTAAAGGCTTAAAGCTCTTCAGATGTCTGGTTCCTATCACCACCACTGTGAACGATTCTGAATTCTAAGTAAAGTTCCCTAGAACAGATGATTTACAGTATTACCCAGACTGATTTAAAGATCTGTTATTTCTTACCCAGGTAGGTAAATGCAGCGTTAGGAGTCTTGCCCAAGGACTGTTATTGGTATAGTGTAGGCTTCTTGCCCAGGTAGGAGATTGAACCCTGGTCTACAGCATGGGAGGCAGAGATGTTACCCACGACACTATACCAACCGCACATCATACCACTCAAAAACGCACATCTTAACACATGTGGAGTCTGGAAGAAGCGGTCAGATGAGCAGCCAGGACAGATTGCAGCGACAGTGTGCAGGTGTGAGGTGTTTTTTTGTAAACTCACAGACTGGCCGAAACAGACTTTCACCGAAACAAGGGTCAAGGGTTCTACTCAGCTCTGATGGCTTAAAACATTGCCAGACTAGTTTAATGTGAGATCAGATATATGATATGTTTAAATCTGTACTCTAAAAAGCCACAACCATCTGTAAAAACCATTAGTATTTTGACCGGGCCCATTTTTTAACAATGATGGGCCAAAGGTCATGACATAGCAGTATGTAAGTTGATTATGAAGTATTGTTACCTCAGGGGACGGCTTGGGAACGCCCACACCTGTATACGGTGGGAGGTGTTTTTTTTGAGTGAGGTTGGAATGCTGGCCAGGGTGCTCATGTCAAGGTGGTTGGTGAGTTATTGGGGTTTGAATGAGACATGATAGTGAGTGCCAGACGGATGCGACATTCCATTTCCAAAATTGTCCATGCATTTAGCATTCCTCTATCCCTAATTGATCACGTGTATGCCAAGAATATGTCATGGAAGGCATTACCTCCCACAGTGGACAGCACAGTGGCCACCCACGGGTGCTCAATGATCATGAGCGGTGGTGCCCCTCAGGTGAAAACGCACATCTTAACCACACAATAACCGCAGATTTCTGTGATAAATCAATGCGCGTCCTCTTTAATTATGCCCTCTTCAGTTATGCCTTTTTAATTATGCCCTTTAATAGCAAAGCTGCTGTGTGCAGTGTGTACAAGTGTAGGAGAAAAAGAGAGTAAGATATACAATGCACAGCTTTGGAAAAGTCACGGAAACCCAGCCTTGGCCCTCGGGTAATAGCAGTGGGAATGAAGGTCAGTCTAGACTGGAAGAAGCGGTCAGATGAGCAGCCGCATATGGGTGGGACCGTTTGTGTTTGTGAACAGGACAGATTGCTGCGAGAGTGTCATTGGCAGGCTGAATTGAGTTTTGATAGGTTGATTGAGGGGAGGAAGGAAAAGGCTGCCATGCCTAGGAGGGATCCCACTACCCACAATGCAGCAAATCAATTGGGCCAATCATCTGCTGTCTGAGCAGCCTGGAGGGAGTCGAGGGTTCTTTAACAGCGGAGGAGTGGTAACCACGGAGATAAGAGAGATTAGTAGGGGATGTGGCGGCGAGGCAGATAGATAGCCGCATTGATCTCTGCATCTGGGCTCAGGAGAAAACACTTGCTCAGCCCGCAAGCCCCCGACGTCTCAGTGTAAATTTACACTAAGCCTACGTTTCCCAGAATGCCTTTCTGCTGCTATTCTTGGCAAATCCCCCGATGCATCCAAAGGAATTCCTGCAGTTGGAGCTTGGTGTTACTTTTTTAATGGAGTTATTAGTCACCCAGATCTTTTCCCAAAGCCCCAAATGGCAAAACATTAGGCTTTAATGGTCTTAATAACAAATCATCAGTTCGTTAATTACTCTCACTCACCTACTCATCCTCTAAACTTCTTTATCCTTCTGGGTCATGGGGCGGACTGGAGCCTATCCCAGAATTCAATGGGCAGAAGGCAGAAAACACCCTAACCAGGCTGCCAGTCCATCACAGCAATCAGTAAATTAGATGTAAGCGAATATATAAAGTATGAGGGAGCTTCCCTATTATCTTTATTAAATATCTCTATTAAATGTCGTATGGGTAAATTCACAGACTGGCTTTCACCGAAACAAGGGTCAGCTCAGCTCTGATGGCTTTAAACATAGCCAAATTAGTGGCCACAACCATCTGTGAAAACCATTAGTATTTTGACCGGGCCCATTTTTAACACTGATGTAAGTTGATTATGAAGTATTGTTACCTCAGGGGACGGCTTGGGAACGCCTGTATATGGTTGGAGGTGTTTTTTTGTGAGTGAGGTTGGAACACTGGCCAGCGTGCTCATGTCAAGGTGCTTGGTGAATTATTAGCGTTTGAATGAGACATGAGTTCCAGACGGATGCGACATTCCATTTCCAAAATTGTCCATGCATTTAGCATTCCTCGATCCCTAATTGGTCACGTGTATACCAAGAATATGTCATGGAAGGCGTTACCTCCTACAGTGGACAGCGCAGTGGCCACCCACGGGTGCTCAATGATCGTGTCCGGTGGCGTCCCTCAGGTCAGTGCAGCGTTCTTTAGCTTCCATGGGATATGGGGCCCGAAGACTTAGCAGAGTGCCTCTGTTAGTACCACCACACTGGACACAGGGACTCACCTGGGCTTGTGAGGTTGCTAACTGGACCCTAGGGGACTGGCAACATGTGGTGTGGTCCAGAGAGTCATGGTGCCAGTTGTTTTGGGCTGATAGTAGGGTTTATGTGTGGCACAGAACTGACATGGGGAGTAGAAATTAGCGAAACTTCACCATGTAGCTGAATGCAGTGTGCAGCTTGTTTAAACAATAAGAACTGGATGCTGTATGGATGCTACAAATACTGTTTGCTATGTGTTGAGTAAATTAGTGTTCATTTGGAGGTCTTGAACTGAAGATATAATTTTTTCAGATATATCCATATGTCTGTGTGATGTGCATGAACATAAAGATTCTGCAGGGGGGTCAGGAAGTCATACATTGTCCTAAATCACATCAGCAAGTTTGACCAACCTTAATGAAGACTTGGATGTGGTCAGAGTGGGTGAATGAGTAGTTCTGGGCATGTATTTACAGGAAATATCTGGGTGACTATTGCCTTGATTAGGCTTGCTAAATTATAGATTCAAAATTTGGACATCGGCTTCATCTAGGATAGTCAAGGCATTGATTCCTTGTCATTCCATAAACCCAGATGAAACTCACCAGCTAAGGAATTTTGGTGTTTGCATCTGTAGTTTTCCACTGTAGCTACAAACATTTACATTGTGTCATGGTACGATTGGACATAATTAGATGCTGGATAGCATGTTTTTACTACAGAATCATGTGAACGCAGCGCAAAGTGGACAAACACATGGATTACTGGACGTGATTTGAAGTGATTTAGACATGCATTTTGCATGATGACCATAAGCCTCCTTTATGCATTAGCTACTTGTAGTTCCAGTGCTTAAAAGAAAGTAGTATGCTTCAGACCCAAACTGATTGACTACTACTGGAGTAATGGGAAAAGCTGTGCAAATTTAATTGGCTCCTAATTATTCCTCTAAGCCAAACTACAGGCAGTTAGCCTAAGCCTGATTTCATGTGAGTGTAAATGGGGAAAAGGAATTTGCAGTGGCACAAAAGGTATCAATGCGTCCCGTGTGTAACACACCATTTGTCTCCCATTGTGAGACACGGGACATTAATTAGAAGCATAATAAGAAGCTTGGTTTCATAATTGTGATGCAGTTAAGTAATTTAAAGCAGATTCTGCCACCCTGCTGAGAAGAACAGGATGATGAGCACAGAACAGGATGATGGTGGTCTTGGTGGTCACCAGCATATATTGTGTTTTGAACATGTTTATACTAGTTTATTTGATGCTGGGGACCAGCGTTTGTTAAGCAAGTCAACCAGCTCTAACCAGCATGAATTCCATGTTGGTCTAAGCTGATCTTTTCAGCAGGGCATTGTGGTAGGATGCTAATTAGCAGCTAATTAAGATAGTAGTAATTAGGGAAACCAAGATAGTGTTGATATAATAAAGCACTGATATTTGCATATTTAAACCTGATTTTTGTATCAGCAGTTTCCTTCAAGAACAGCAAAGCGGTGGTATGGGTGTGCATGTGCGTGTATACAGCAGTGGTATGGGTGTGTATACGCGTGTATACAGCAGTGGTATGGGTGTGCATACGCGTGTATACAGCAGTGGTATGGGTGTGCATACGTGTGTATACAGCGGTGGTATGGGTGTGCATATGTGTATACAGCAGTGGTATGGGTGTGTATGTGTGTGTATACAGCAGTGGTATGGGTGTGTATGTGTGTGTATACAGCAGTGGTATGGGTGTGTATGTGTATGTATACAGCAGTGGTATGGGTGTGCATATGCGTGTATACAGCAGTGGTATGGGTGTGCATATGCGTGTATACAGGAGTGGTATGGGTGTGCATGTGTGTGTATACAGCAGAATCTCCGGCAGTTTGAGGAAACTGTTCAAAGCTGTTCATCTGGGCATATTCAGATGAGCTGGAAAAATTTTGATCACTCACAGATGAAGCAATAAACGTTGATTATCTCATACTAGTGGTGCACACCAAGCTCTGGGATGTATTAGAAGGTGAGTGAACAGTTGGTCCTTGTAGTGTTGGATGCAGGTGAAATGGACAAGTGTGAAGACCTGGGTCTGAGGGGTGTTCCCAGTAAGCAGTGGGCAACAAACCGACAAAGGAGCACCTGAGATGCAAGCCACAGGATTTTTATTGATGGCTATGAGCCACAACACCGTGTTGTGCTGCTGAAAGCGTCTAGTCTGTCCTGCCCACTGTCCAAAGCTACTGGACTGGGTATGCTACTCTCAGAACTTTTATGGAAGAAGAAAGTTTGTGAACCCTTTAGAAAAAGTCCTAAAAGTAGAAAAACAGAGCCCAATGAAACACATAGGACAAACATATTATACTTGCTACTTTTAGGTTTTGAGGAAAATGATCTAATGTTACATATCTATCTGTGTGTGAACACAGTGTGAATATAGGGTTAGGGTTAGCGGCCTCTACAGATATATTTTTTTTATACTGTCAGAACATTTGATTCATATTTCAAGAAATATAACAAAATATTTATAAAATAAACCACCTAATGTAATCCAGTGCTTTTTTTATTAACCATTTCACACATTGTACAGTACTGCATTCAGTTAAACAGATCTCATTGTGCTCTCTTTGTAATCAAATGTGCAGTATAATATCCACAAACTCTTCAGAATGAATATTGTGATGTGATTTATAACCATAATGATTATTAATCTTATAGTGCCCAGCTCTACATGCAGAGGCGATACTACTGCAGACGATAACATGTAAGGCGGTTGTCTGTAAGGTTACTGATATGCTGTGTGATGATTAGAAGAACCCAGGGTTTAGTTCTTTTTCTCCCTGATACACTGTTCAGTTCCACCACCCACATAGCTGATTACTTAATGAAGAATTTGTCTTTAATTAAGTATTGATTAGGTGAAGCATGCAGTGGATAGTAATAGACTGTGGAGGTGTGGAAATAATTAAAGCCACTGGAATAAATCCACAGTTTATTGTATTAATGTTCACTAATCATTGTGTTTTTTCATGTGGGCTTACACTGCCGTAGATGTGTGAATCTCTGACGTTGTAATGATTTGACTCCATTCATCAATGAGAATTTGGGAGCTGTAGGAGCCACGTAGAGGGGAAACGTATGTAGACACTTGTTAGTTTTTGTTAGCTAATATGTTTCCAGTGTATATATGCTTATTGTAAAAAAAAATAACATAAATAGTTGCACCCAGAAGGAATCAACCGACAGGAATTAATGACGTGGACGCGCATGTGATAGCCTGGAGACCAACGAATATGTGTGTGGAGACACCGTGGTCAGCGCCAAGGTGAGCGGCTTGTTGTCACACGTCACACGTCCAGAAGGCCTGGTGTCACTCCCCCTCCACCCCTACCGCACCATCTGCAGGAACTGTGTGAGGATATTCAAGCTGCATGGGATGGATTATCACAGGACACCATTAGGAACCTCTACACGTCCATACTGAGATGTCTGGCATGTTGGGTTAGCAAACACGGCGGCCCGACGCAATACTGAGAGACACTACTTCTGTATGTGTAGCTCAATAAATACTGATCATATCAGTCTAAATTTATCACCATTTATTGTTCCTGGTGACCTTTATCTTCCTTGCCCATAGCAATGTAGTCCCACACCTCCTTCTGGGTGCAACTATTCCGAGGCTCTCAACAATGTGGCTCCTCTTTGTGATAGAAAATGTGGAAAGCTGATAAGGAGGTTGCACCTCTGAATGCAGTCTCTGGTCTGAACGCTGTATTAGCTGTCTCCAAGCCTGAGTGCTGTATTAGCCAGCTCCACAGATAGCTCTAGCACCCCGGAGGGACATCCAGTACAGTCAGACTGTGATATACCTTACTCGTTAGCAATGATGGGAAATCTAATCCGGGAGAGAACCCAACGAGTGTCTCAGAGTGGTGATGCCATTTGTAGCAGAAGGGCTACGTTGTCCTTTTCTCAGTTGTTGAGTCACCATCATTTAGGTAGGCCGAGTTCAAATATGCGAGTGTTAGCAGAGTCCCTTGACCAGTAACGGCTGGACAAGCAATTCTCAAAATCGTTACCTGACAGTGACAGCACAATATGTCATTGAGCACAAACAAGACCAGTGCAGCTAAAGAAATGGGCACTTTGTAAGAATTTGGCATTGTGGGTAAAATAGTGGCTGTAACTGTTGATAATGCTGCAACCACTCTTTTTCTGCCATATAGGAACTGAAACTTGGGATCAAAAACTGAATCCGAATCGATGAAACACTAATGATACCCAGCCCTACGAATACTTGAGTGTTCAAAATATGGAGGCCCAATTACAGTCGATTATAACCAATTCTGACATTCCCCAATCAATGCAGTTGGATCACCATCTTCACAGTACATCAAAGCATTTCCACACCATACCTCACGTGTTTGAGTGTATATGTTGAGCTGAGGATAAGGATGACTGGATTGGTATTGATTTGGGTGTGTAGATTTCGAGGTCTTGTTCAACCCTGAACACATTTAAATGAGTAGACACACCTGGGATAGCAGCCTAATCACCTCTATATCTGCAACAAGGCAGAACCACGCTCCAAAATCGATACAGCTCAGGTCAAACACACATAAACACTCTTTCCTGGGCGTGTACTACACCAACGCGCACACACACATTAACATGCACCACACACAGCCACATAAAGTGCTTGTGCCCTAATACGCATATGCATGTCACATGGCTCTCACGCGTAGCAGCGGGTGGAATGACAATGATCTAAAATGGAAGTGAGGCAGATTGCTTTCAATAACGCCTGAGAGGCAAATCAGAGGTCTTGAAAAAGGCAGTGAGCTTTAATATTGATCACATGATTAGCACTTTCATCTGTCGTCCACTGTGTGTGCACAGAGGACAAAGTGGCCCAAAGCCTTGTATGCGGTAGGACTCCATGATATGGTCATAATAGAATTATACTGCGGCGTAGTGTGACTGGATTTGCAGTGTATTAAAACTAGAGCTGATGAATGATTCAAACAGTTGTAGTTAATCACAATTACACAGTTAATGTATGTAGTTAATCATGATTAATCACGTTTGTGTTATTTGCTTGACCCTAAAGTAGGATTTTTTTGTCATTTACCATTTAAGTGGACAAAAAGAGTTTAATCAGAATGTACTTGAACACAGTGCCACATGACCGCAGGCTGAAAAAAAAAGATGGAACATGGTTTCTAGATTTTCATCAGTGATGTTCAGTGTGGATGGGCATTGCAGTACAGTTTGAACTGTTGAACCATTCAAAAATTCATTTTATTTGTTATTCATTCACGCACTTACCGAAGCTCAGCGGTCTGAATGTGTTTTATTCTTTCTTTCTGTTCTTTTTCTGTCTTTTTTCTATTATGGAATATTTTTTATTTGTACTATTTCCAGTCAGTATATTAACCCTGGCCATAAAAAATTGCAGTAAATGTAGTCTCTGCCACAGATGCTCCGCCCACAGGTAGAAACTGATATCTTTAGTGCGTCAACCTGGCCACGCTGTCAGCATTTTGTCAGTTGCATTCTGATCGGCTATCCGCACTTCCACAAATCCATGCTTCCATTTACTGTTTCGTACTGGTCTGACGTGAATCCAAGTTTTGGTGAACAGTAGTATCAGCTGTAGATGCTCCGCCCATACTGTTTATGTCTCGACTCTTCCTATTGCTATCGGAAAGACTTTTCATAGCTATGATGATAATTACTGTCTGCTTTGGCAATAGCTCAGTTGAACTAGTTCATCTAGAAATTGCCAGTTGTGCTGTGCGTTTTGTCTCGGTTTGTCTCCTCCCTTCACTTTCCTCCTTCATCGCTCTTTAGCAGCTCAACACACAGTCCCAACATTTCGTACACAGCCAATGGTGTCTTAGTTAATCTGATAACAGAGTACTGGGGAAATGTATTACTGTGTATTTGATTATATTCATTCAAAATATTGTGGAATGCTGGTGGAATGGCCACTTTGGGGGTCTGCAGAAAGAGGCTACCCCATGAAACTGTGCCGCTCTAATAGACAGGCAGCTAGCCTGAGCGTGAACGCGTGTAAAATTAAACTGGTGATGTGGAGAGAGTCAGCCAGCAAACCCTGATAGAGAACCTAGATAGAAATATCACCCAAGACTCTCACAGAGACTCACTTTCTCTTTCTGTCACTTCATCACTCACTTTCTTGCTTTCATTACCAACTCTAGCCATGCCTGCCTTTTCTACATCAGCCACCCTCACTTTTGCCATCTATCTCTCTCTCAGTCTGTCTTTCTGTCAGTCTGTCTGCTCTGCGCTCTTTGCCTTTCCACAGCTCCCCTTTCTCTGCTGCCTTCTTCATCCTTCATGTCCTTGATCTCTGATGAGATAGAGGCGTTTATAGTCTTAGTCTGTATCATGCTCTGTGGAGAACGTTTGGTTTTCTGGGCATGTATTGCTCCCTTGTCTAACATTACAGGGAAATTACATTACATGCAAATGAGCACAGGTGTGAATCAAAAGGGCACTGTTTTTCGATTGGCTGGATGACCTTGACAGCCGGCCAGTTACCTCCCATGAGTACGATAGCTTTTTTTTTATTCATGCTCATTGGCTGGGAGGTTTCTGATTAGCCGGATTATTAACAATTCACGTGCCTTTTCCATTCTGTTTTTATGCTTCTCTGACCTAATCTTTGTAGCTGATCTCCAGGCCTCCTTTTGATGCTTGGATCACTGCTTGTAGAAAAAGAGAAAGGAAAGAAGCAGAAGCTTTCTGGCCTTGAGCAGAACAGTTGCCTTCAAAAGGCCTTCTAAAACATGGTGTCCTTGCACCACAGTCATTGTCACCCCATAACCCCCCCACCTTTTCAGTCTGAATAATTACCTACGGCTCTGGGACCAGATTCTTAAGAAAGAAAATCTTTTTTTTTTTTGTGATCAAGAATTTTTATTGTTTTACAAGATAAACAAGGGATGGGGAGCAACAGTCAACCAAAATTAAAATAAATTAAGAGACATGGACAGCAGAAGGCATCATAGTTACAGTCATCATCTCAAACAAATTTATATGAAGGAGGAAATGTCCGTATTCGTTGCTTCAAAGAGGCTCTGAAATGCGCAACACAAAAGATGGCATGTCTCAACAGTCATTTGGTTTGGCATGATTAAGTCGTGGAGCAGTACATTCAAGTTTCGCTATGTTAAGAAGATTACAAGCCCAAAATGATTCCATGTGAAGTCCAGGTGTGATCCAGTTTTGTAGCATTGTCTTTTTAGCTGCAGTAAACCCAGAAAACGGTAGTTCACTCTGTATAACCATTAACCCCATATTAGAGTTGTCATTCAGAAGACACAGACATGGGTCATAATTCTATTCAATTTCCAAAAAAATCTTAAATGTGTTTTTTTTTTTCACTTAACTATGAACATGTAATTATTAAACTTTGTACCTTAAGCACCTTAAGCAAACTATGCACCTTTGCATGTGTTAAGAAATGTCTTTCATTTTATTCCGAACAGTTCTAAGAACTAAAGGTTAATTTGAAATATATGTTCCCAAATGTTTTCTTAACCTTCCAACAGTCTCACACCTGTGTTAGGTGTGAATTGACAGAGTAAATCTAATTGACAGAGTAAATCTCGTAAACTGTAATGTTTAATGAGTTTCACAATATATTCCATTTTTGGAACATTCTTCTGAACTTCTTAGCATTTGTCTTAAGGCTATTTTATAGTCCCTTCGTCAAGCGTCACTCGACAAAACAAACTGTGGTTGACGGTTTTTGTAACGTTGCAGGGTGCCATGCCAGCAACAAAATGTTGGAAAAGAACATCATCTGTTATTTCTATGACTTTTGTATATTGTATAAATCTTAAGGTATCAGGTACATCAGGTACATATCAGGTACATCAGGTATCAGGTTTAAATATCTACCGCATACCAGGGTTTCTTCACTACTGGGCCATGGACCACAAGTGGGCCCTTTAGTGGTTCCTAAAACCAGTACTGGGGGGGCCAGTGGTTTGTAGTGGGCACTTTTGTGATTGTATCAAGCTGTTGTAGAATTGTGATTACAAGTCAACACGCCAACACAGCTTTGCCAGTTTACGTTGTTTATGTTGTTTCAAAGCAGCTTCACAGAAAAGCAGTTTATGCAGAGTCCATGTACAGACATAGGAAATGAAGTCTGGGTCCAAGCCCCCCGTGAGCAAGCCAGAGGCAACAGTGGCGAGGAAAAACTCCCTTAGAGTAAGGAAGAAAACTTGAGAGGAACCAGGCTCGAGGGGGGAACCCATCCTCCTGAGGTCGATCCCGGTTGAGGAGAGAAAGACAGAACTAACAGGAAAAGGAGTGTAGAACGTCTATTAGATACAGTCTGATTAATCCAGGAGGCAGTGATTGCAAAGGTAGAGCAGACACATAGGTTCTCTGTTTAAGTGAGAGATAGAGTTCATGATCAGAACCAGATGCTGGCGGCTCTATTGTGGTCGTTGTAGTCGTTGTAGTCATGTCGGGTGACGAGCTGGAGAACCAGGGCAGGAGACCCAAGCTGGAGATGATGCTCTGGTGACTCTAGCAGCTCTGGGGGCTCCCATGTGATCACTCCGGAGAAACTTCTAAAACAAAAAACACACAAAAGACAAAAAAAACCCTTTTTTTCTCTGGGTGTTTTGTGCTGTCTAAGAATAAACAAGTGGACCTTGACGTGGAAAAGGTTGGGAACCACTGTGACAGACCAACCTGGAAACTGCTTGCAGCATGTTTAGCTAGAACATTGGTTTTCGTTGATTCTTATGACCTATTTCACTGTATTTTGTTGCTCTGTTCTCTAAATACCATGCCGCTGCTGTGCTGCATCTGTGTCGATCCTCTTGGGAACAGTCATGTAAATGTGGATATTTTCTGACCAACTCAGCTAGTCTCTCCTCATATCAGTCCTTCTGATGCAATATAGGTTAGCTACAAAGTCAACACAGCCGCACGGCATGACTATGGCAGTATTTTTGAATTTTGAGTATCTATCCAATCTGAGTGCACGACAATCAATCCCTGCATACCACATCACCATCTATGTCTTTGCGATCACTGCCATCTAATTGGAGCATTCCCCCATCTCTAGTAGGAACAAATATAGTAAAGGGGCACACCTGGTTCTTGAACTGGTTCTGTTCAGGCTTCATAGAATCTCTGTGCTATTCAGGGAACCAGTCTGCGTTAGCACCAACTTTTATTGGAACCAAGGAACGTCAAAGGATACAACAGCAACGTCAACAGAGGGCGCTGCACTGCAGTAGTAAAAAGTAGTACCAAGATGGCGGAGCGTATAGATGACCTGCGAGTGTTTGGGATGTTATTCCAGATGTTTCTTTATATCTAGAAAGCAGCGCAGAGCAACTACTGGTCGAGACGTAGAAGAGGTTCTTCACCCGACCACTGGGTGTCACCATTATTACCTTCTCTCTTCTCAACAACCCACACGCCAACAGATGTCATCATGGTTCATGCTGAAGAACCTACTACTACTCTTTGGTTCCAGCAGGGGAACAAACTTAATTTTGGTGGAAATGCACAGGAAACACACACGCTCACACAAAAACTCGGAACGGAACCTGTTCCACATTGGTGGAAAAGGGCTTACTGTTTCTCCGTGGTGGTAATAAAGCACATAACACCTTATTTTTTCCCAATAATCGCCACATAGCTTAGCACCAAACGTGCATAAAGTTAAACTCCTTCCACTTAACTTTGCCAGTGTTTGGGATGCCTCCTGTTGAAATTGCAAGCTCTCATTGAATGAATGACAATGAATGAATTCTGGCCACTGGGTTCTTAGGAAAGATTTTGTGAATCCGGCTACTAGTCAGCCAGTTAGCCGGCACACTTTCCTTCATGCTCTGTAATAAATGAGACTGAAAATGTGCTTGCTAGCTAGCTAGTAATCCAAAACAACATATTTGGACTACACCAGGTTTTAAAAAGCGATGTTGTTGCCTCAAACTGATCTTCACAAGCTATGCCAAATCTCCATTATAAAGTCTGTTGTGAAGAGCTGGCAACTGTTTAGCATGCTAATATTTGGCTTAATAAACAACTGATTTTTCCCCACGGATATGCATGAGTGATGAACATATCAGGTGTTTGAATGGATTTTATGTTTTCCAGTATTTTAATGACCAGGTTTAACGAGTATTCTTGGATACCCGTCGCACGCCTACAGACGACTAAAAAGCACTTCAAATATTATTTTTAGGCAAGTGTTTTGAGAATGAGGATTTTAATACTCATTTGGAAATATCAGCGAATATTCGAAACCTGTAAAAAGCGGTTCAGGCCAGCACCACACTGGATTGTTTGCAGTTCACATGTGATTTTCCTCAAGTTGTCTGATCATTGTGGATGATCTCAGGCCTCTTTAAAGGGCTCTGCCTGGATGACTGCCTGCACAAAAAAAAGAGGAAGGAAAAAAGAGGAAGCTTTATGGCCATCTCGTCCTTGAGCAGAACAATGGCGTCTTTGCCAGAACCACTTCGGTAAATATCATCCTGATGGTGATGTATAATACCTAACCCATCTAAACAACCTGATTAAAAGTCCTGGCCAGAATGGACCAATTCACTGCCTCTGTCCTCTACCCTGCTGAGATAAATGTGAGTTGTGAATGATATAACATGAGAGAGTGAGAGACTGTGTGTGTGTGTCGTTTGATGCAGTGGTACTGAGAGAATGTGTATGTGTGTGGGCGGGTGGGGTAGACAAAGTAAGAGTGTGTATGTAACGAGCACAGCAAAGCACAAATCTCAGAGATAAAAAAGAGTAATGGAACCCAGTCGATTGTATTCATCTGTCACCCCCTGTTCTTTTTCTGTTTTATTCTTTCACTGGGTTTTTTTTTCTCCTCTGATCCATCACTGGGTACGCTGGCATTGCCATTGGAACTCCAGCCAGCTCAGATGACGTCACACAGCCCCCTTGCACGAACATGAAGACGTGAATCTTCTTGGCTGCTTTCTTAATGTTTTCCAAGCAAAAGCATTTTAGTTTGACTTAAATGGGAATTCCATCGATTTCTTAACATTTCTGCATAAATAGCCTCTTTCTACAAGCTCCCTAGCGGCCATTCTACCAGCGGAGTAGAAATTGAGCTATTAATATAATCAAACGAAATAGCCTTTCCTCGCTACTTTATTATCAGATTAACTTGGGGACCAAGCAATGCATGGCAAGCAATAAAAGTTGAAAGGGCAGGAGTGAGAACCCCCTGCTGTCAAAACAATTCAGAGTTAAAGAAGACGGCCATGTCGAGATAAAACTGCGGCTTTCTGGATATCCCAAAATCATGCTCAACTACTACAGTAATAAATAATGTTTAAGCACAGTAAAAACAGCCTACTGTTAAACGTTGACCTGCTTTTGTTACTAACAAAGGTGACCAAGTCCAATTCCCTTTTTCCAGTTTTGTAAATATGATGATTTCAGTGATCAGGAAACCAGTACCAAGACTGTTTAAGACATTACACCTAATAGGAGAGAGATTGATAAATGTGTATACGTACCATGGAAATGGTGGCACAGGGACCTCAGTCGTCTTATAGGAGCTGGGTGACGTTACGGCAGTCCTGGAGAGGGGAAGCAGATCTGGAGTAAATCTGTGGAGAGGAACGAAAGAGTTCAACTATCATTAAAATTATAACTAAATGTGAATGTGAACATACCTACCATTATTGAAATGAGAAATGGCCATGGTAAGCTCACTGGACAAATAATGAGTCACCTGTGACTTGTGTGTAATACCTCCACGAGCACCAATAACAGCCTTGAGTCAATTTGGCATGGACTGATTTGGTGGATGCCTTCCCTGGCACAATTCCGAGGAGAATTCCCTATAGACTGGGATTTTAGCCACTGCTGGTAGACCCATATGACCGTACGCTTCCATACACCTGCAGATTCAGCTACTTCCTTCACACTATGGTCTTTGGCACGACCAAATGCAGTCACTCCTTTTAGCCCATCATTAACATCTGCTCTGGAGCCATTTTCCACACATGGAACGAGACATTCCCTGCACTGTACCACCTCTTCCCAATCTATGGATCCCGTCACTCACACCCCGCAGGTATTTGTAGCCCTGTCAGCAGCGCCAAGTTACTACCGCCTTAAACACACAAGGTGACTCGTTTTTTTGTCTGGTGAGCTAATATTGGTTGATGGTACGCAAGCAGTGTATTTTTACCCACGTAATCAGCCTCAGTTAGGACAGGTCAAAGCATAGGCTGGAGGTCTGTTTGGCCTTGCAGTCAGCAGACTTATTATCATGTATCAGACTGCTATTAAGTCTCTGAGCATGGTGACATCATGTCCATCATGCTGGTGACATCATGTCCCAATACTCTTGGTGATAATGGTGCATCATAACAGTAAATCATTCACATGTCCATCAAAAAAATATACCTGTGAGCTAAAACACTATGAGTATATGTTGTTGATGCTCCGCATGCCACCAAAATGGCTCTGAACCACCGAGGCATGGAGTTTATAAGGCCTGTGGTATTTGACAGCAAGACAGTGTTTGGCAGCAGGTCCTTTAAAGTCCTCTAAATTGTGAGATGGAGCTGCTGTGGATTGGACTTCTTGTTCCAGTGCATGCCCCAGGTACTCAATTGCATTTTGATCAAGGGAATTTGGAGGCCAGGGCAGCACATTGAACTCTTTGTCTTGTTCCTCAAACCATCCCTGATCAAAGTGTGCTGTGTGGCAGGATGCATTATCCTGCTGAAAGAGGTCGCTGCCATTCGGGAATAGCCCTGCTGTGAAGGGGTGTACCTGTTCGGTAATGTTTAGGTAGGTTGCACATGTCAAACTGACATACCTGGACTCAGAGTATTGCAGACCATCACACTCCCTCCACTGGCTTGTCTTCTTCACATAGTGCATCCTGGTGCCATCACATAAACGGCACACACATACCCGGGGCTCATCAGCCCAGGCGACTTTCTTACATTGCTCCAAGGTCCTGTTCCGATGTTTGTGTGCCCATTGTATTCACTGTAGATGATAGGCAGGGGTTAGCATGGACACATTCCATCCAGCAACCATCATTGTCATTCTTTCAGTGACTTGTGCCACAGTAACCTTTTTGTCAGTTCGGACCAGATAAGGTAGCCTTTATTGCCTATGCTCATCAATGATCCTTGGGTAAACACTCTTTTGAGGTTTGTCCTAATTCAGGTAGATACTCACCACTGCTAAACCAGCAGCAACCCACAAGCCTTGCAGGTTTAAAGAGGCTCCATCCAGGCAATCATCTGGCCATAATGATTTGCATGTTCAGGTCTTCACACTGAGTATGAGGACTGTTACCATGCAATATAAGGACCTTAAAAATTTTGTCCTGTCATCTGTAAAATGAAAAAATTAAAATCATCAATTTATACAGGATAAGTAAGATGGGAGTGGCTACTCGATTTACGCACTGCCGTCGCCTCTAAAAACATGTGTGTAATACATGGTGAAGGTCAGTGTATGTGGGCTGCTCAGAGAGTATCAGACGCAGCAGTGCTTCTGGAGTTTCTAAACACCTCAGTGCCACCGCTGGATTGAGAATAGTCCACCAACCAAACATATCCAGCCAACAGCGTCCTGAGCACTGATAAAATACACATAAAGTACTGCATGTTCATAACACGTATCTAGGCTGTGTTACACAATGAGATACCTACAGCTGCCAGAAGCATGGTGCCTCTGAGGAGGCCTTTGGCTTGTTTTCTGGATGTAAATGTTTTATACCCCACAACACCTGAAGTTTGGCGTGAACTTGAATGGCGTTGTCTGTGCCATGCAAGGCGAAACTAAAGGCCTCCTTAAACACCTCCATAGTAAAATACTCCTTTTTCACAGAATGATGGAATATTTACCTACATGCCTATGTGCTGACGCGGGGGCGGTAAAGATAACTAACGTGGCGCATTCAGACTGGACTAAAATGATTAAGACACACTTTGGATATTAAAAGCTGGAAGTCAAATAACTTTTTACAACTAAATGACAGTAAGACAGAGGTTGTCCTGTTTGGCTCACCCAAGTCAGTATAGAAGCCCTGACCTGATTTGGGAATTTGTAGCCTACACATTAAACCAAACAATTTGGGAGTTATTGTTGATACTGAATTACAGTTTGATAAATAGATCAGTACTGTGATCAGAGGTGGGTTTTTTTCCCAGTAGAGGGCAACTGAATTGCGTGTATGGAATATGGTATGTCATTTTGTTGTGATGTTTATGGATTTTCTTAATATTTATTGTAATGTTCCTTTTTACTTTTATTTGTAAAGCACTTTGGAGAACACCTTTAAAAGTGCTGTATAAATAGAATAAACTTAATACAGACATCTGAAGCGTTTAATGCCTCTACCAGCTCACTGACATAAAGTTGGCAGGTGAAGTGGCTACAGACATGCTGCCTGATGTCTCAGACACTGTTTCATGCTTGTTTTTAGGGTTTTTTATTTATGGAAAAGTGCATGTTCCATACTTTTTTAGTTAAGCTTCAAAAAGTACTCCCCAGTTTATATGGTCTATATATGGAAATTAAGCTGCGAAACCAGCATGTTTTAATTCATTGTTTTTGTTATGTCACAAAAGCACATTTATATCTACCCACCTACCCAGCCTACATCAGTTTAGCCAGTCATGCTGAAGTTACAGGAGCATTCCAGCCCAGACAGCTTTTAAAAATGAAGCACAATACTGGCTAGCCAGTCAGAGTCCATTTGCATATGTCTTAAAGGCACAGTCACAATAATAGCCTGTTTAATTTCTTAAGGGAAAAAGAAACGATGAAAAATGGAAACCGAATTAGGACCTCCACATGTTATAAGTGGACCTCGGGGACAATCAACATATGGGCACTATTCTACCATTTCAGCCTTACATAGATGAGCTCAGAAGACATGGACATTTGCTGGTCGTTCTGGAAAGTACATAAAATGGCCATATTCACAGTGCAGACGTCGCAAACCACTAGATGGCTGAGCAGCTGAAACAGCAGGGTGTTGGTTGGTAAGCTTCTGGCAGTGTGATAAATATCTAGACCGCTAAAGCCATTTAGGATTTAGGAAGAAAAACAGACTATACGCAGCTTCATATATGCCACACTACAAGAGAGGAGCGCGGCCAGCCTGCCAACATCAGTGACTGAGCCAGCCAGACCATCTCAAGATCTACCTCGTTTTAATTAGCCCTCCAATCACTGCTAAGCATGTGTTGCTAGCCGTTTTTCAGCATGTGGTATTTTGATGGAGATATGTGCTTGTGTGACATTGTTTTCTACACGTCTTTAAAGTCACAAATAAATTTAAACATGTCAGACACTGTGTGGATTGAAGGTAAGCAAACCCGACTCAAGCCCAGCAGAGAAAGATGGTGTGGCTTCTGTGTTGTACTGAGTGTAGCACAATTTGGGCAAATATCTTTCATTTTACTGTTAAAAATATATACCCGCAATATCAGCCATGACCTTAAACCCACCTCCTTGTATCTACACTCACTGTCCATCCTATCAGCTCCACTTACCATATAGGAGCACTCTGTAGCTCCACAGTTACAGACTGTGGTCCATCTGTGTCCCTGTTTACTTTATTACCCTGTTCTTCAATGGTCAGGACCCCCACAGGACCACCACAGAGCAGGTAGTATGTGGGTGGTGGATCATTCTCAGCACTGCAGTGACACTGACGTCGACTGTGTTAGTGTGTGTTGGGCTGGTGTGAGTGGATCAGACACAGCAGTGCTGCTGGAGTGTTTAAACACTGTGTCCACTCACTGTCCACTCTATTAGACACTCCTACCTTGCTGGTCCACCTTGTAGATGTACAGTCAGAGACGATAGCTCATCTGCTGCTGCACAGTGCAGTGTTGGTCATCCTCTAGTCCTTCATCAGTGGACGCTGCCCAAAGGACACTGTTAGCTGGACAGTTTTGGTTGGTGGACGATTCTTAGTCCAGCAGGGACACTGAAATGTCCAGCAGCACTGCTGTGTCTGATCCACTCACACCAGCACAACACACCATCACCACGTCAGTGTCACTGCAGTGCAATGGGGGTCCTGACCACTGGAAAATAGGTTTTTGTCATGATATTTTTAGCATGGCTAATGTTAGCTTGTGATACATTACCTGAAAATAAGGTCCAATATTCTGATCTTTGATAACATCAGCCTGGTACATGACAGTACGCCACACTAGCATCACCACCTCAGCTAGCTTCTCTGCTTCATTTGAGCACTGCTCCGCACTGTTCTTACTACACTTCCGATGCGTCTCCCACCACAACCTTGTTATTACAGGGGTGTGTAATAAGCGCATTGCTGGCGTGTACCCTGGGTTAGTTCACTGTTCTCTTTTTTTAGCCTATGCTAATGCTGAAGATAATGACCCTGACTTTAGGCCAATAATTATCCCAAACCACTGAAGTTGTTAACATTTGACAAGCAGTGCAGCATTTGGCCTGAAGCGGTCTCCCCAGAAAGAGGATGCTGAGGGAGCGTGGGCTCTATAATGAGTATCTAAATGCTTTTCTGTAGAACCGGCAGAAACGTTGTTAATTCAGTAGTAGAGGGAGAGAGAGAGAGAGAGAGAGAGAGAGAGAGAGAGAGAGGAATCCTGTGCTCTGTAGGGCAATCATGGTCTGCTGGGTTCAGGCGCTCGTACGGTAATGAGAGTGGGGTTAATGGCGCTGGGTGAACAACCAGTTGGCCTCCACCCAAAGCAATGCATCACCCCGGCCCGCTGTGTGCACATGGGCGTAGCGGTATCAGAGCTGTCTGCGTTCTGTGTAGACAGTGAATTTACGACTGCTCTTTTCCTCTGCATTGCTCTGACTGTTAGACGTTTGCCTCGCATACACGCGGGGCTGGCAGTGATACGTGGGTTACGGCGGATAAACGATGTGTTAGGGGTTGCCGTGGCAACCATTCTTTCATTGTGTCACCCTTCTGGGATGGACAGAGTGTGAGATCGCATCCGTCAATCAAGATAAGAGTCTTATCTGTAACCCACACACACACACCTTTCTCTGGCACACAGTGTCTGTCTCTCTATCTCTCTCTCTCTCTCTCTTTCTTTCTTTTTCACTCTTTCACTCTTTTCGATCAGTCTTATTTTCTTCTCTCTATCTATATCTTTCTCTCTTGTCTCTCTTCTCCTTCTCCCTTATTCTCTCCTCTTTATCTTTCTCTCTCTGTCTTTCTTTTACTCTCTTGCTCCCTCCTTTCTCTCTCTCCTTTATTATTGTCTCTTTCGCCTTCACTCTCGTACTTTCTCCTCTTTCTCTATTGCTTTTTCTTCCTCTGGCCTTTTCTTCACTCTGCCTCTTCTGTTTCTGTTCGTCTCTCTTCCCTCTTTTCTCCCTCTTCTTTATCTCTTATTCTGTTTCTCTCTTTCCTTCGCTCCACCTTTCTTTCTTTCTTTCTTTCTTTCTTCATCATCCTCTTTGTCACACTTGTCTTTTTCTCCTGTTTACATGGGCGGTTCCAAAGGGTTCACAAACCTTCAAGCACCGCCGTGTGTCTTTCTCTTTTTATCTCTCTTTGTCTTTCAGTTTGAGCTCTCCTTCTCTCTCATTCTCTCTTCTCTGTCTTACTCTTTCTCCCTCATCTCTGTTAAGCTTTTTCTCCTCCGGCTTTTGTCCCTCTTTCCTTATCTCTCTTGATCTCCCTCATCTTCCTCAAACCTCTCTGTCTCTGTCTGTCTGTTGTTCTCTTTTTCATTCTTTTTTCTCTTTCTCTTTCTCTCTTTCTCTTCCTC
>CM067477.1:30978170-30989428 GCA_034552555.1 Semaprochilodus insignis
ATCACTCCACAGTTATTACTGTCAGACTGTACACACTACACACACTGCAGATTCATACTGGATTAACATCACTCCACAGTTATTACTGTCAGACCATAAACACTACATACACTGCAGATTCATACTGGATTATAATCACTCCACAGTTATTACTGTCAGACCATAAACACTACACATACTGCAGATTCATACTGGATTATAATCACTCCACAATGATTACTGTCAGACTGTAAACACTACACACACTGCAGATTCATACTGGATTAAAACCACTCCACAGTTATTACTGTCAGACTGTAAACACTACACAGACTGCAGATTCATACTGGATTATAATCACTCCACAGTTATTACTGTCAGACTGTACACACTACACACACTGCAGATTCATACTAGATTATAATCACGCCACAGTTTTTACTGTCTACCTTGCCATTGCTTCTAGCAGTGGTAAAGCAGTGTAAATCCCATTCCAAAACATTTTAAAGTTTAAGGGTTTAAGCTGTCATTACTGTTTTGAGCTTCATAGTGTAGGTTTATCTAGTTATGTGGTATCAGAAACACATGAAGAAGCCTGTTTGAGATTACATAACTTGACATGAAAATGCACACAGTTTGCTCTTTCATTACTTGTTAGATTGCTTAGCATTGTAGCTCCAGTGCAAAACTACAGATGGAAACATTGGACACCAAACCTGTTTTAGCTGCCCAGCTATATTTGGGGGAAAGGAGGAAGTGTGTTTGAATAGGCATTTTCCAGAGCCATGGCTTTAAAATGAGAGTGATTAGCATTTTCCTGTACTGTGATGTACTTCTGAGTGAAACGATGTTTGGAAGGGTGTCTGAGCTGGCTGAGCCTTTTACTGGATGATATGTGAGAACA
This sequence comes from Semaprochilodus insignis, assembly GCA_034552555.1. Classification (NCBI taxonomy): domain Eukaryota; kingdom Metazoa; phylum Chordata; class Actinopteri; order Characiformes; family Prochilodontidae; genus Semaprochilodus; species Semaprochilodus insignis. The sequence goes on from CM067477.1 coordinate 30,979,054, forward strand.
GTACAGGTGACTCCTGATGTTATTATATTTATTTCCTTTTTTTTGCCCTGACCCCTGATGCATGGTAAAAAAAAATCAGAAGACATTTTCAAGGTGAGGAGAGTCATTGCATCCTGATGGAAGATTATGGGGTATTTTTAATATGACCAAGCACATGAACTTGGAGGCTAAAAAAACCTACATTCTGATTTCTGGTTGACTTTTAGATTTGCAGTAATGTATGTGGCATCACGGCCACTGACTGAGCACTGTGAAATTTTATACCCTGGCATGGCCTGGTCATTGCAGGGAGGTAGTCATTTATGAGTGGATGTGAGGGGTTTGACTCAATGTTCTCAACTGTAAATGGTGAAAGTTTGTCCAGAGTTTTCATATTAGAAAGCCCAGTTGTGAAGATGGGATTTAGACTGGCCATCTGGAGCAGCGAGAGAGAGAGAGAACATGGATAGGATCAGAAAAGACAAATACGTGGTCAGGTAGACGGCTCCTTTGTCTTCAGCCTCAGAAGTGTGATATGACAGAGAAATGGTCAAGTGTGTCGAAGGTAGACTGGGTTCAGCAGCGTGAGGCTGTATTACAGGACAGGTGACATCAGGAAACAGAAAAGCAGAGATGTGAAAAGTGGAATACGGTGCACTTTCCTTCACTTCCTCCTCTACTGGCTCTTTATCTGAGATTCTCTCAGCTCTACTTAGCTGACTAGATCAGGTGACAGTGTTGGGGCATAAGCTTATTATACATCAGCCTGTGTGTCAGTGCACATATATGGCCCAGTGTAGATATTTTATATTCATTATTTTCTTAATAAAATAATCTAAAACTCTCGTAGTGTATTTAAGTTAACATAAACCGATCAGGCATAACATTACGACTACCTCCTTGTATGTACACTCACTGTCCATCCTATCAGCTCCACTGACCATATAGAAGCACTTTGTAGTTCTGCAGGTACAGACTGTAGTCCATCTGTTTCTCTGTGTACTTTATTTAGCTTTATGCTAAATGTAGCAGGACCCATGTCTTCCAACAAAGTTCCACCTTTGACTCGTCAGTCCGTTATCCCATTATCTAGATATTTTTTCGCAAATGCCAACGGACGCCATTTTTGTCCAGTGTCTTTGTTATTGTGGAATCATGTACATTGACCTTACCTGAGGCAAGTGCAGCCTGCAGTTCTTTAGATGTTGGTCTGGGTTCTTTTGTGACCACCTGGATGAGTTGTTGATGTGGTCATGATGACATTTTGGCAGGCCAGCCATTCCTGGACAGGTTCACCACTGTTCACTGTTGCTTATATGTGGGTTTTCACGCTTCCGGGTCTCCCTGCTGCCTCCGACCTCCCGGACTCCATCTCCCAGAGTTTACTCCCAGATGACGTCACAGTCACATGTCCCGAATCCACCAATCACACACCACTTCCTAGGTCCAGTTTGCCCGAATTCTGATTGCTCACCTGCACCTCATTTCTCCCCCAGTACATGTACCCCTCAGATACAAACCCTCATTGTGAAGTATTGCCAAACCTAGTTTGCATACCGAGCGTTCTGTCCTGTTTACATCTGCTTGTTCTCCCTGGTTTTGACTCTCTTTGTTCCTGACTCTCTCTCTTTTGGATTTACCCTTCTGGTTTTGTTCGCTACTCCGTTTGTTTCCTGTGTTTTGACCTCTCCTTCTTCCCTCTGGATTATTTTGTTTGTAGTCTGACTGTGTGGTTTTCGACCCTGGCCTGTCTCTCTCTCTCTCTCTCTCTCTCTCTCTCTCTCAGCCTCGACCTGTTTATTCCTGATTGGTGGTTTTCAATGGCTTTGTGTCGCATCTGTATTTGAATCTCTTTAGAACACGGCATTGTGTGCTGCTTTTAGAGACCTTCTTGCTTCTCCACATTGCCAGACAGGTTCTATGTAAGTGATGAACCCAACAGTCAGTTGAATTTGGTTAACTGGTTGATTTGGCAGCTGAGAGGCCAATTACTTTGCACCTAGGGCAGGTAGGAATGAACAGCATTTTTCATTAATACAGGAAATCAGCATTTAAAAACAGCATTTTGTGTTTACTTGGTTTCTTTGTCCAATATTAAATGTGGTTTGGTGATCTAAAACATTCAAGAGTGACAAATATGCTCAAATTGGGAAGAGGGCAAATACTGTTTCTTCATAAGCTTCCTTCACATAAGACGAGCAGACTGAAATATGCTTTTCAGCAATAGTAGTCAAAACCCTGAACCCATGATTCATTAAAGTCATCTACAGGCTGTCTGTTGCCTCTGGATAAACGCTCGATTGTAGCTTTAAAATTTCTCACAGTGACATCATTCTTGCTCAGTGGATTCACATATTGCATGTGCATGTGCGTCTGTTACGTGTTTTTCCCATGTGGTTGGGGTTGATTATGTGTGATGACTGCCCCTCTGTAATATTGTACACATCAGTCATATTCACTCCACACTGACACATACGACAACATAATCAAGGCCGTTTAATGGGCGCTCTCACTCTTTCTCGCTCACTCGCCCGCATCCCCCAATAAAGCACACTAATAAAGATTATTGTGGCGCACTTAAAAAGGCCCCATAAAAATGCAATTAGATGTGTGCTGGAAATATTACCTGTCACCTTCTTGCTCTCTCTCTCTCTACTTCTCTCTCTCTCTCTCTGTCTCTCTCTCTCTCTCTCTTCTCTCTTTTTCTCTCTCTATCTCTTTCTCTCTCTCTCTGTAACATATGGGACAGTAAAGAGTTTTATGATGCATCTCTCCCTCTGCACCTGGGGCCAATAAACTGAATGGTACTGCACAAATAGAGAGGACGAGAGTTTGATTCACTAACGAGGGCGATCACGTCACTCAGCTTATAGAAATCCTGACTTGTGTAAAGTTCTAGAGATCCAGGTTCTAGAATCAAGCAGCTGGACCCTTCTATTGCTGTATCTGTGGTATATGGTTGATTACAGCAGATATTTTGTTTGACCATTTTAGAAAACTTTGGGTTTCCACATTAAATCTCATAAAAGATTTCAAAAATGAGGTAATGGAGGATAGCAGTGATTGGAGGACTGAGAAAATAAGGCGGAGCTTGGTGCAGAGCATATTCTGTGAAGTGAAATAAGAAATAAGACATGTTAAACTTAATGTCTTTCAATCAAAACATGCCGCAGCGTACCATGATAAAACCTTGAACCATGCATAGGCCTAAATTTGTGAGATTGTGGGACTGAAATAAAAAGAATTGAATAAGGACACTTGTTTGTTTTGTGTATAGATACAGTCCATTTCTGACCTGCTAGCTATCCAGAGCTGTGCCATGACCACTGTTGATTAATTAGGCTAAAGCAAGCTTGGTTTAGGTGCGCCGTGGCAGCAGAGCGAATAATATTTGGAGTATTTTATACAGTTTTTAAAATGGCAGGTCACTGAAAAGCCTATACAAGGCTTTGAGCGCATTGACCGTACATCCCCCACTGGGTCCTGAGCCTGCAGGACAGTGCACATCATATGTGCATGACTGTGCGTGTGATGCAGGACTGGTTAAAGGCCAAACTGATAACATAGAATCGCTCTAAGAACATCAGCGGTGCTGAAAGCCATGGTCACCATTTCGGATCTAAAATATGCTTCACTGAGCTTCGTTTAAATCATTTGAAAAGCTTTGACAAGCTTCTAAGTAGCATAGCTGTGAGATGTCCTATCTGCTATGTGACATTGCGCGTCTGGTGTGAAGTGGCCTTATCAGTACAGGTCATATGAGGCAAAGGCATGAGAATGTCACTAGCCACATGTAGACCAGATTGACCACAGGCCTACCCAATTGCATAGCGAAAGAGTGAGGATTTATTGAGAAAGCTTTTTAAGATGGATTGAAATGAAATATGATTTGTGGTTTGCAAGTGCATTGAGTCCCTGTCTTACAAGTGCAATCATTACGCTTTCTTCCAACCCACAACCATTAATATCCACCTATGCCCCAAGCCTTTATGTTGTTACCAGCATGGCAGTGTTTAAAATTGAAGCTCCAGGTGTATTCTAAGATACGTGTTCGGCAACGTTTGTGTAGTTTGTGGGTGCGGAGTGAGGTTTTCAGCAGCATGTTTTCCACTTCCCCATCACTGCTCCTGCTCCTCAGCCTGGCCACCGGTATCAAACGCCAGGTGTACACAGTGGCTTTTGCCGCAGAGCACCGCTGAGGCTGGGTTTGAGATTAGGGGGCTGTCCTTATGCCTCTCTTGTCTGTCATCATCTTCCAACGCCAGTGACGTTTCTGGCTTTTGCTATCATTTCTGACTGTCATGTGAGAGATTCAGGCTTTGGCTCTCTCCCAACTGTCATTGGTGCATGGGGGTCTGCCTTGAACAGTGAGTTTCTATCCCATAGGATAGTATGATGTCTTCTACCCATCCTGAGACAAATTTAGAAACTGCTGTTGCTAGTTTCATGTAAATAGCATGCTCGTTTTGTAAAATCCGAGGTAAAACATTGCCTAAATGGGCTGCAAATATTTTTTCATGCCTGCTGTCACAATACGCTTTTTCCTAAGATGAGTTTGCTGTGTTTTCGTCATATTTGTCTCTTATCTGTTTGATTTGAACTCAGTTATGCCATCTTCACTAGGCAAATACACGTGTGGAAGCAACATCCACTCAGGAACTGGGTGTTGGGAGCTTCATGAAATGGGTTTCTATGGCTGTACTCAAGCTTAAGATAACACTTGCAATGATGAGCATCTGCTATGGAGGTGGAAGGCACGCCACCACTGGACTCTTGAAGAGTGGGCACGTTAAACGCTACTGACGCTATTAACAAACACATGATTTGATGAGGTTGGTGTGGAGGAACTCCAGTGACCTACTCAGAGCCCTGACCTTAACCCTACTGACCACCTTTGGTGAACAGGAATTTGAACTGCAAGCCAGGCCTTCTTGTCCAAAATCAGTGCCAGAGCTCTCAATTGCTCTTGAATAGGCACAGATTCCTACAAACGCATTCCAAAATCTCCCTCAGAAATTCCCAGAACAGTGAAGGCTTACACTGAAGCGTTACAGTTGCAAAGGTGGGTGGACCTCCTGTCTCCTGTCACACTTTTGCCGAGGATGAGTTTGCTGTGCTTCCCTCAGCTTTGTGTCTTATCCGTCTGATTTTATCTCAGTTATATCGTCTTCACTGGGCAAACACGCATGTCGCGACTGGACACATGCTTTACACCAAAGGGTGTTGCAGTGTTAGTTGTGTGTATGTGAATTCTGCATTCTGCACCTACTCCTTCACAGGCCTACCCCAAAAAATGATTGACCGCTGTGCTACAGATGCCACAAATCAAGATTAGATCAAAAATCGCCAGGGAGTACCTTTAGTCAGGACAGCCTGAGGGTACGGGGGGTTACTGTGTTAATAGTTGTTTTTTGTGATGCTTTTAAAGTGTGTAGAGCTTTAAAGTGTGTAGGGACCGCAGATTTGTGAGGGGGCAGCGGGTGGGTGTTTGTGACCTTGTGTTATAGCCACGTTTAGCTGAAGGACAAACAGAAGGAGTGACTGTGATTGTGTGGCCACCAGCGCTGGGAGGAGAAAGAGAGGATAGAAGGAAAAGATGTGTTGAATAATTCAGCCTCTACTGTCTTTGTATGTTAGCATCAGCGGGGCAACCCCTCAAGACCTCTAGCATCCCATACACTCATACCCCCACGCTGTCCATAAGGACTTGAATTATTCAGAGTGAGCAGGTAGACCGCTGCTGAGGCAGGAGGTGGCCATATGTACACGTATACTGTATGGCCAAAAGTCTGTGGACGCGTGACCATCACAACCGATATGAGCTTGTAGGACATCCCATTCCTAAGTTATGGGCATTAATATGGTGTTGGCCCAACGAACAGGTAGGGGTCCAACAAATATTTGCACCTAGCAAGCATTGTGCCCAGGGGCTGATAATCAGGACTGGCTGTATCTAGTCTTGTTATCCAAGAGCACCTCACTGACTTTCCATATCTCTGGAACAAGTCGCCTGAGCATGGTGATTTTATTACAAATTTTGTATTCGCTGAACACTACATTACAGTATGTGTGAGTGATATAGACACCTTTTAGTGCCATGTGCATACAGTGCTCCCACTGTAGTCTTTAACCAATGTCCTACACACACCAGCATAACAACTAAGGAGACCTATCTATGACACTCTACTCCCATATGCTGTCTCCCATATTACACAGTTGCCTGCAGCAGGAGTGGTCAGAGGACATTCTGTACTCTCCTGTGTATTCAATCCTGGCTGGTGCTTAGTGAATACACTATTTGGCCAGAAGTATGTGGACACTAATAATTCAAAATATTTAGTTCCGGTGTTTCAATCATGGTCAGGTGTCCACAGACTTTTGGCCATATAGTTTATGAAAGAGCCAATTAGGAGTGAGTGCAGCTGGAGCCTTTATTGTTGGTGGAGATGACCAACGAATCCGTGTGTGGAGGCACCGCGGTCAACGCCCTACTGAGAGACACTACTTCTGTATGTGTAGCTCAATAAATATTGATCATATCAGTCTAAATTTATTCCTGGTAACATTTACCTTCCTTCCCAATAGCTCTGCAATCTCACACCTCCTTCTGGGTGCAGCTATTCTATTGACGATGAGGGTACATTACTCAAAGCAGATGCATGTTATAAAGTCCCACGTAAGCAGCCTTCCAATAGTGTCACCAAAAACTTTTTTTCAAGGCCCTTCACTCCTCTTTTCTCTCTCTGGTTACAGCCTGAACCCGAAGTGACAGAGACCCCACAGGAGGTGCTTGCTCGCGCCGCAGCTACCGGCTTGCTGGATGGAATTCATCCAAGTCCAACCAAGAAGGAGGCCCGTGGCCGGAAGACTCGAAAAGGAGGCATGAGTCAGGGACGCCCTACCCACACACGGCAGCGCGTCTCACTCAGCAACCAGCAACAGCAACTGGTGGAGTTTTTGAACCGTGAAACCAAAGCAAGCAGCTCGGCTCCAACGATGGCACAGGAGAGGACAAACGGAGTGGGCTCACCACGGGGTAACACACTTGCACACACACTCACAGGGGTTTTCCTCACATGCATGATACAAATCATCAGCTTGTTAGCAGCAACTTTTATCAGCTAAGTCAGCGTGCGGAAAAGAGTAAACTGTCTAGTACAGGCATTCCCTTGGAATAAGATCAGTGACGATGAGGGGAAAACGGCAGGTGCATCCTGTGAAGTCCCCACGTAGGCTACCTTCCAATAAAGTGTCCTCTTTTTTCTCATTGCTTACAGCCTTAGCCTGAAGTGACAGAGACCCCTTAGGAGTGCTTGCTCGATCTTGGCACTAAGATCAGTACCATTAGGGCTACCAGTCTAAAAAAGATCCCTCAAAGGGTCCATTGAGCAGTGCCATAGAGGAACCAATTTTTGGTTCCAAACTAGCCATTGAGGTTATATATACAACCTAGGCATCCCTCTGTGTTCAGATTGACATGCAGTGGATAGTGGGAAAACACAGCATGTAGGCTATGTGCAGGTTTTGTCATGGAATGCAAATAATTAAACAACATTACAGGTATTATTATTATTGTTGTTGTTGTTATTATAATAATAATAATAATTATTATTATTATTATTATTATTGTTGTTGTTGTTGTTTGTTGTTATTATAATTATTACTATTATAAGTATTTGTTGTATTATTATTATTATTGTTGTTGTTGTTGTTGTTGTTTGTTATTATTATTATTAATATTATTATTATAATTATAATTATTATTATAATTATAAACCATGAACCAAAGTACACACACACACACACACACACTCACACACACATATGTATATCTTTCAGTGAGTTTACATGTTGTTCCTCTGTACGGCTGAGCTGTTGTTTGTAGACGCTACTTTTTCAAAATAATAGCACTTACAGTTCACCAGGGCAGATCTAGCAGAGCAGACATTTCACAAGCTGACTTATGACATCTCTCTATGGGTACAACAGTAATCCTAAAGATCTGTGACTTTATTAATCTGAAGGCTAGAAAACTCATCTTCCCTGTCTCAGGGCTGTGGGTGTTGGCATGGCAAGGTAAACAGCTGCTGTTTTAGTACTTATGCATCTCTGTCTTCATTTCTGTTTCTCTTTTAATCTCCGTCTCCCTCTATCTGTCCGTCTCTTCCTCTCTTTCATGCTCTCTCATTTTTAGGGAAAGCCAGACCCAAGCCCATCAGCTTGAACCTAGGCTCTGCCTCCTGTCCTGCCTTGACCTACAGCTCCACCCTGACCTCCAGCTCTACTCTGGCCTCTAGCTCTACCTTGACCTACAGCTCCACCCTAACCTCCGGCTCTACTCTGGCTTCTAGCTCTACCTTGACCTCCAGCTCCACCCTGACCTCCAACTCTACTCTGGCCTCTAGCTCTTCCCTGACCGGCAGCCATGCCTTGATCTCTAGCTCTACCTTGACCTCCAGCTCCAGCATGACCTCCAGCTCTAGCTTGACCTCCAACTCCACCCTGACCTCTAGCCATGGCTCGATCTCTAGCTCTGCCCTCTCATCCAGCTCCCTGCTGGCCTCCAGCTCTACCCTGGCCTCGAGCTCCACCCTGACCTCCAGCTCTACCCTGGCCTCCAACTCCACCCTGACCTCCAGCCCATCCTATAAAAACCTGGCCCGGACATTTGTTAACGCTGCGACCACCAGTACCCGTCAAGCTCCCGTCCCTGTAGGGGCCCCCCCAGGCCCACCTAAGGGCAGGCAGGAAGTGTTACGTCCTGTACCGCTTACGTTTCCTCCTGTGTTGTTCCCAGGACTCTCCCCTCCGTCTGTGCGAAAGACCAGGATACCTGCTCCGCTCAGACTCAACCCCATGCCGTCCTACCTGCAGTGGAAAATGCCCCCTCCTGTGGCTCCCCTACCACACACACGCTCCAGTAGCTTCAGACACCCCCGTCCGTGGCTCTAGCACACACACACACATCATACAGTACTGTGCAAATCGGAGACCACAGTCAAGACAGCCATTGTGTACTTGTCGCACTTGTTTTTCTGTGACTCTCCTCTTTCTTGTGCAGTTCGATCGTCATAATTCTCAGTTCTTAAGAAATGTCTCCTGATAAATCAATAGATATTAAATGGCCGTTTTGACTGGAAATGATAAATAAATGAGGGATGGTCTCTGGCTTCGGCACGGTACTGTACACAGAGCTAAACCCGTGCTTATAAATGTTATTGTTCTGCATTGTAATTTCTCTAAAACACACCCGCATATGATGTAACACCAAAAGCAGTTTCTTACTCATTCATGTACCATCGTACATAAGGCTAAACACATGCGCGTGTGCAAGTATTATTATTTGACCTCTAACTGACTTTCTTATTGTGCACAAAAGCACTAGTGATAAAATAGTGCCAAACGTTGCTGGAGTTCTTAGTATCCTGGTTGTTTATGTGCCCTGTGGCCGAGCAAGGCTAAATTTTTGTGCACCAAATATATTAATATGAGTTTGTTTCGTTAAATGAATCTGTGTTTTATGTGTCGTATGAAACGCATATTGCCGAAAGCTCAATTAAAGCTTTGTGAGTTCTGACCATGCCTCCAACATATAGTTCTGTAGTAGGAGAAGAGAATGTTTGGTTGTAGGAGGGGTGAGAATTTTAAAACCGTCTGCCTAATCAAATAATTGGGATGAGTCATTCGGAGTGGTTTGAGGTGAAATGGTAGCCCAGGTGGTGGTGATTGTAACCAGTGGTTCTGATATCCACAACACAAATATAGCCATTAATGCTGATGATCAAACTAGTGTAAAACAGTGTTTCAGAAATTAGTGGAAGGATCCGCAACCGTTTCATATGACAGCTTTCTGTCGGGTAGTTTAACATTGACCAGGGTTTGAAATATAAGGACTCCTGTTGGGGGTTGTCCAGAACCCTCTGAATATCTCAAAATCAGAATTCTGGGTGGGATCCCTGGAAATAAACTCATGACGTTATGTTCATTCATAACTGACAACTTCTGTCTTTGGTATTCTTGGCTAGTTGGTTCAGCAGTTGGTCCTTCATATCCTGGCAAATGCAACTGCAACTGCCCAGATACTTCTTAAATGCATTACAGTTTGGGATGGGATGTGTGAGGTCATGGAAGAGCGCATTACCAAACTAGATCAGAGCATTCCCAGGAGAATGGGTGAGCACTAGTAGATGCGTATGCTGAAATACCTTGTTGTTGCACGTATAGATGTGTATGTTGAAATACTTTGTTTTGCACTTCTACTCACCATGACCTTTCTTCTCTCTAGGTATGAGCGCTGGGTTGGGTTGCCAGGTAGTGCACTTATGCTTATATATATCTGTGTATTATTCTCTCTAGGTAGCAGCACTGGCCCTTGTTCGGGCAGTGTCTGAGCTCA
>CM067477.1:30994321-31013987 GCA_034552555.1 Semaprochilodus insignis
TATTAGAGGTGGAGATATGGAGAAATATCATACTGTGGTACATCAAGAGTATATGTGGTATATCAGGGTATGTACTGGCTCAGACTCTCATCAGTTGGAGCTGTTTAGTGTAAGACTGTAGAGTCTTTAAGATCACCAACAACATCCATTTAACGGGGTGTGTCCAAACGTTTGACTGGTACTGTACAAATGTACATGGGATGAAATGTATTGGGTTTGGAACCGTTGTCTGGGTGAGAGCAGCTTTTTATAGCTGTCCAAGAGAAATCAAGCTTAGACCCAGAGTATATACGATGCATGGCGCATACAATGCGAGGTACCTAGTGCATAATTGCATCTCATTAAAACAAACTGGTGCCTCGTTGCTCAAAACCGTGTTCAATGTGAACCCCTCTGGTATGAGATGTTTTTAGAGTGCATCGGTGTGTGAAATCTGGCTTGTGTAGCTCAAAACCTTCATATTTGCATACTTATATGAATATGTTTCTGGCCCAGGAGAAGTAAAGTATGGTGGTCTTACAAATGAGCAGTCATACAGACACAGAGAGGTGATCTGCAGCACAGTGGTGATGAGCGCCGAGTTGGTGTGAGCATGATCTCCACGAGAAAGCTACATCAATAATGTGACAATAACAGAATGATACGCAGCTTATGTCATCCTTAAGCCCGCATGGCGAGGGAATGCTTCCAACAGGTCAGTGGTCGTGAGGATGGGCTCGTGTTTTTGTGTGAGTGTGGCCGAGGCATGCTTCAGGGAGCGTGCTGAGACGGCAGAGGTCAAAGGTCAACGGTGGAGCAGCACCCACTGGGCCTCTCTTCCATCCTTCTTTGCTTTCCTTTGTTTATCTGTTGTAAGTTCTCTCTCCTTGGCTGCACAGAGGTACTGGTAACTATTTACAGGGTCTCCCGGTGACTCGGCTTGGCTGTGCTGACCGTCACGGCCGTGCTGCCCTGTCATTGGTGGGGCAGCTCGGGGGACGGCTTCTTTTTCAGAGTGTCTATGATGGACTGGACGCCCCGCTTCACGCTGGTGGTGACTCGGCGAGTGACTGACTCCGACGGGGGCGGAGACGAGGAAGCTGCCTTTTGAGAGGGAGAGCGAGCGACCAGGCATTTCTGATACCGGAGCTGGGAAAGAGAGAGAGAGAGGTGAAGTGAATAAAGAAGTCGGGGTAAAAACAAAGGCTGTGGTTAAATATGGCGGGCTTGGCTCAATTCAAATGATTCAAACAAGAACGTATGTTGACATTCAGAACGTGATATGCACCAAAAGGCCGCCCCAGACCCCCTAGATATTTGTGGATTGTGTCGCCTGTGGCCGAGGCCGGTCTGGAGGATTGGCAAGGACAAACTTGATGGCGAGCTAGCTAATTCTACGCTAGCTAGTTAAACAGGTAACATACTTGACCCCTTGATCTGTAGCAGTCTTAACAGATAACAATGCAGTCTCCTGACCGACTGTGTTTTCATGCAGTCTGTCTTTCATGTGCTAACTTCTAGTCAGTGGGGAAGAAATGCTAAGTCGCATGATAGTCAGGCTAACTTAGCAACTCTTCCATTAGAGGTGTGGTGCTATGATACAGCCAATACAGTAGTGCTACTGGTCAAGGATTTGTGTGTCAGTGTTCAAGCTGCACACAAAATGTAAATGCTGCAGATGTCTGGAATGTGTAATCGCTCATTGGGGCAAATTCCCAGTTTCTGATTGATTTGACATGTGTTTTATCATCTCTACGTAAGCTCCGAATTGGCATTATGAAAGTGATAGTTTCAGAGCAATTAAAAAGTAGCCCATATACATACACATCACTGCATACACAGCAAACACATTAATTCACTGGAAGCTCTGTGTTACACTGATTTAGTCCACCTCATGGGAAAACCACAGTAATGCAGGATTGCTTTAAAATAGCATAAGGCATGCATATACCTAAGGTCAGGCACAAGGTAAGGCATACTTTATATACTTACTGGTATATAGGTAGGATAATATATAAATCATTATTATTATAAAATTACTAATTACACTCTTAATGCCATAGAAGAACCATTTTTGGTTTTAGGAAGAACCCTTAAATTGGTAAAGACCTCTTATATTATGTGCAGGTTATTTAAGCTCTCTTTACGCAGCACACACTCCTTAGGGAACCAAAAGTGGTTTCTCTCTGGCATCGCTCAAAGAACCTTTTGTGGCAACTTCTTAGGATTGCAAGACTATTTAATTATGCCATTAAATCCTTCATAATATCCAGTGCTGCTTATGCAGGTATATACCCAGTGTGGCTATAATAACTCAGTAATATACTTTAACCATTAGTCTACATTAGAGCCACAACGTAGCAACTGCAGTAAATATGCAAATTACAGTGCCATTTTTCTATTCATTATTTTCATATGGGGAGCATATTAATTTGTCCTACTGCACAGGGACCCATAAGGTCCTGGTCACAGCTGTTTGTGTAAAAGACTCACCACGCAGGCAGACTGCACTGCCTCTGAAACACTCCCTGCATTGGGTTCACACCAGAACACATGACACTGGAAGTGCTGGTTCCCCGTGTCCATGATGAAGGCGAATGTGTGGACATCACGGCCCACGCCCATAAATGACAGGAAACGCACACGACATTCCACCAGGACTTCTTCCTCCTCCTCCTGGAAACAGCACAGCACAGGACAATGCCAGGTTTTTACAGCTGCAGTTACAGAATTGCAGTTTACAAATCTTTCATACATAGCTACACTTTATACACCTCTCAGATAGAGCTACACTTTATACACCTCTCAGATAGAGCTACACTTTATACACCTCTCAGATAGAGCTACACTTTATACAGCTCTCAGATAGAGCTACACTTTATACAGAGCTCAGACAGAGCTGCACTTTATACAGAGCTCAGACAGAGCTGCACTTTATACAGAGCTCAGACAGAGCTGCACTTTATACACCTCTCAGACATAGCTACACTTTATACACCTCTCAGACAGAGCTACACTTTATACACCTCTCAGACAGAGATACACTTTACACAGCGCTCAGACAGAGCTACACTTTATACAGCGCTCAGACAGAACTACACTTTATACAGCGCTCAGACAGAGCTACACTTTATACACCTCTCAGACAGAGCTACACGTTATACACCTCTCAGACAGAGCTACACTTTATACACCTCTCAGACAGAGCTGCACTTTATACACCTCTCAGACAGAGCTACACTTTATACACCTTTCAGACAGAGCTACACTTTATACAGCGCTCAGACAGAGCTACACTTTATACACCTCTCAGACAGAGCTACACTTTATACAGAGCTCAGACAGAGCTACACTTTATACACCTCTCAGACAGAGCTACAGTTTATACACCTCTCAGACAGAGCTACAGTTTATACACCTCTCAGACAGAGCTACAGTTTATACAGAGCTCAGACAGAGCTACACTTCATACACATCTCAGACAGAGCTACACTTTATACACCTCTCAGACAGAGCTACAGTTTATACACCTCTCAGACAGAGCTACACTTTATACACCTCTCAGACAGAGCTACAGTTTATACACATCTCAGACAGAGCTACACTTTATACACCTCTCAGACAGAGCTACAGTTTATACACCTCTCAGACAGAGCTACAGTTTATACACCTCTAAGACAGAGCTACACGTTATACACCTCTCAGACAGAGCTACACTTTATACAGCGCTCAGACAGAGCTACACTTTACACAGCGCTCAGACAGAGCTACACTTTACACAGCGCTCAGACAGAACTACACTTTATACAGCGCTCAGACAGAGCTACACTTTATACACCTCTCAGACAGAGCTACACTTTATACAGAGCTCAGACAGAGCTACACTTTATACAGCGCTCAGACAGAGCTACACTTTATACACCTCTCAGACAGCTACACTTTACACAGCGCTCAGACAGAGCTACACTTTATACAGCACTCTCACAGAACTACACTTTATACAGCGCTCAGACAGAACTACACTTTATACACATCTCAGACAGAGCTACACTTTATACACCTCTCAGACAGAGCTACACTTTATACAGCACTCTCACAGAGCTACAGTTTATACAGCACTCTCACAGAACTACACTTTATACAGCGCTCAGACAGAGCTACACTTTATACACCTCTCAGACAGAGCTACACTTTATACACATCTCAGACAGAGCTACACTTTATACACCTCTCAGACAGAGCTACGCTGTACACATGGTTCAGATAGAGCTATTCTTTATACAAGCAGACACAGCTTTGCTTATAGACTATTAGCTAAAATTTTCAGTCTATTGAAATAGAGGTCAACAACTGATAGAAAGCAGAACTTTTTAAACCACTCAGATAACACCTAAGACCATCCAGGCAGAACCACACTTTACAGATAGAACCACTCAGATTTACACACACCTACCACTTCATTAGGTATACCTCCTTGTCTCTATATACTTTGTCCATTTTATCAGCTCCAATTAGCATCATTCTATGGTCAGGACCACCAAAGAGCAAAAATAATGTCACTGTCACTATTAGTGACACTGACGTGGTGGTGGTTCCTATATGGTAAGTGGAGCTGATAAAATGTGGTAGTTGGTATAGCGTACAACTGGGATTTGATTCCCCACCTGGGCAACTATCCTACACTATACCAAAAAGAGTCAAGATTCCTGACACTACCTTTGCCTACCTGTGCAAATGTAAACTTCAAGTCGCTCTGGATAAGAGCATCTGCCACATGCCATAAATGTAAATGTACAATGGAGAATGAGTGTAGGTACAAGGAGTTGTGGCTTATGAAGTGGCCAGTGGGGGAATGTTTTTAATTAAACTAATACAGAGCTAGAATTTATAGACAAATCAGATAGTGTCACAGCTTAAGACCATTCAGCTAGAGCTACAATTTATAGACCACTCAGTGCCATAGCTAAAGAGCATTCAGTTAGAGCTATACTTTATAGACCACTCAGACAGTGGCATAGCTTAAGACCATTCAGCTAGAGCTACACTTTATAGACCACTCAGACAGTATCATAGCTTAAGACCATTCAACTAGAGCTACAATTTATAGACCACTCAGATAGTGGCATAGCTAAACACCATTCAACTAGAGCTACACTTTATAGACCACTGAGACAGTGACTCAGCTTAATACCATTCAACTAGAGCTACACTTTATAGACCACTCAGACAGTGTCTCAGCTAAACACCATTCAATTAGACCTACAGTTTATAGATCACTCAGACAGTGTCACAGCTAAAGACCATTTGGCTAGAGCTACACTTTATAGACCACTCGGATAGTAGCATAACTTAAGACCATTCAGTTAGAGCTTTAATTTATAGACCACTCGGATAGTGTCACATCTTAAGACCATTCAGTTAGAGCTACAATTCATAAACCACTTAGACTGATTTATAAATTAGGACCATTAATGCCAAACCTCATTTAATAGATCAGTCAGTTAGAACTGTACCTTATATATCCTCAGAAAGAGCTATAGTTTGAGAATGTTCTGACACAGCTAGACCACACAGTAGACCACTTAGAGCTATAGCCACAAAACATTCAAGCAGAGATATGCTATGTAGGTAGCTCAAGCAGAGAACCCAGAAAGAAGCACACTTTCTAGACGACTCAGAAAGACCTACACTAGCTCAATGGCTGATTCAACCTCCCCCCAGTTGCTCGTACTGCACAGAAACAAATTTCACTTCCAAATTACACCACAGAAAACTTCTAAACATTAAATATGCTGAATATCAAGGTGTATAAATAGCATGATCAGTCCGGAATGCTAATATGTTAGCTGCTCCCACATTTGACCTACAGGATGTATTTATGAGTAGCTTGAACTTGCACAGAAAGGCATTGGACTGATGTGACAAATGGACATTGTGTGGTTACAGGACCTGCATGAGTGCTCCAAACATTTGGATCAGGTTTTGTTGACTATCTTTAAGAATCTAAGAAAGAAATCTTGTGGAATCTCGAAGAGTCTGCTTTTTTCCATGCTTGGCTCCAGGAATCGATTTGTGGCTTCTGTCTCGCACGTGTAATACTGTGCAGGCTGCTCTGATCACCGATATTGACGCATTAATATCAGTTCCATCGATGTTCACTCCGTCTGCCTGGCACTTCTGAAAAGTGCTGCCTTGCACTATACAAACGCTTAACTTGAACTTTGACCCTTTTACACAAAGCCCCTGGCTCTGAGAGTCAGAATTATCCCATAGTGGACTCTAAAAAGACTCTAGGTAGAGATAAAGAAGGTGACTTCACAAACAGATCCAGTATATGGACCATACCAGAAACAATGAAGTAGTTCT
This sequence comes from Semaprochilodus insignis, assembly GCA_034552555.1. NCBI lineage: Eukaryota > Metazoa > Chordata > Actinopteri > Characiformes > Prochilodontidae > Semaprochilodus > Semaprochilodus insignis. The sequence goes on from CM067477.1 coordinate 31,000,667, forward strand.
GCTGGAATTACCTGGTATCTATGTTTCTGTTTTATTTCTTACCCGTTATGTATTTAAATGGTCAGACACAGTGTGAGTTACAGGCAGTAATTACAGTGAAACTAAACGGTATTAGAGCCGGAAAATACAAACGAACTTTACTTAAAATAAGCGTGTAATTTTTAGGTAAGTACAACTTGTTACCATTATTTTACCATTTCATAATGGCCTTGTTAATCACTACAGTTTCTGATTTATTATTTAGTAACAACTAGGAAATTGGCTTTTAATTAATGATTAAATACAATTTATTACCTTAAAATTACCATATCATTACCTGCTTATTACCGATCTGTAAAAATTTTTTTTTTGCCAGAAAACATAAACCAGTACTGTGCCATCTCCAGCTGCCCGCTTCAATTCTTTGTGTACATGAGTAGAATACATACAGATACTGTGGATTGGGAACACAAGTGTGGGAAGAACAGAGAGAGACCTGTGTGGACGCAGCTCACCTTCTCTTTGATAACGCTGACTGTAGCATCCTCCACATTGAGCAGCACTGCCGTCCAGTCCTCCTTCCCCGTGGATGAGAGCAGACTGTCGATTGCCCCATTTATAATGTCCATCCCTGAGAGAGGAAGTGAGAGACGGAGTGAGGGAGTGCTTGGATGAGCAGGGCTCTGAGCTATTTGAGAGTGTGCGAGCAGTGGAACTGGGGGAAGAAATAGCCTGCTCCTCACTGCATGTAATATTCCCTTAATAAATCTGTAGACACCTGCACATTCAGCGTTTCCTCTGAAATCATGGGCATTAATGGGAAGGCTTTACACCAGATGTTGAGACATTGCTGTAAGGATTTGATTGCATTCAGCCACAAGGGCATTAGTGAGGTCAGGTGCTGATGTTTGATGATTAGATCAACCCAAAGGTATTGGATGAAGTGCCATCACTCCAGAGAATTTAAATAACCTTTAAGTTATATATATGTTCATACCCTCATCATCAAAAGAACAGCTGCCCCCAGAAGGAGGTGTGGGACTGCAGTGCAGTTGGGAAGGAAGATAAAGGTTACCAGGATCAATAAATGATGATACATTTAGACTGATATGATCAATATTTATTGAGCTACACATACAGAAGTAGTGTCTCTCAGTATGGCGTCGGGCCGCCATGTTTGCTAACCCAACATGCCAGACGTCTCGGCATGGAGTTGTAGAGGTTCCTAATGGTGTCCTGTGATAATCCATCCCATGCAGCTTGAATATCCTCACACAGTTCCTGCAGATGGTGTGGTAGGGGTGGAGGTGGAGTGACACCAGGCCTTCTCGACGCGTGACGCGTGACAACAAAGCGTTCCTCTTGGCGCTGACCACGGGGCCTCCACACACGGATTCGTTGGTCGTCTCCACCAAGATAAAAGCGGGACTCGTCACTGAAGGTGACCCGCTGACATTCTGAGTCACTCCATGACAGTCTGGTACGACACCATTGCAGTCTTTGGTGATGGTGACGTGGTGTTAAGGACAGTCGTTGTAAGGGTCTGTGTACATCACTGCTCACTAAATGTCAATCGTGGCTGTTGGGTCAGTCAGTTACGCCCATCCTTGCTTACGTCACATGCGCGGCCAAGTGTGAAATTTAATCATTAGCATGTCTAACGATGTCAAACCTACCCACCCGGTTTCATTCCTGTCGGTTGATTCCTTCTGGGTGCAGCTATTCTTTTGATGATGAGAGTATATATATATATATATATAAACTTATTACCTTTTTTCTCTTAGAAAACCAACAAAGCAACAAATCATGTGTTTTGACCAGCAAATTTTATACTGTCCATATCAGGGACATTTCATATTTCATTTCCAGGAGATATTTCTAAGGAGATTAGATATAAGATAATTCGTCTGCGTAAGGAAGCAGAAAGTCAAAAGGAAAGAAGTGTGGAAAAACTGACTGAAAGCTGCAGAGCAGCACGTAAAGCTTCCATCTTTGAAAGGGAGGAGAACATTAAGCTCCACACTTGCTGAGAACATCCACAGGTGATTCTGCCAACCTTCCACTGTGAGAAAACAACTCAGTGCTATGTGTCTCAGTGCTAGCTGTTAAAGAAGCTCCTCACTGAGAAAAGGAGACAGAAACGAGGAGCGGAGAAGAACAATGTTCAGGTTTGTTATTGAGTTCAGATCTCAGCATCACTGAATGTGTTTGGGGTAATTTGGATCGTGAGAAGAATAAAATGCAACCGACATCTAAGACTGAACTTTGGAAGTGTGGAAACATATCCCTGCAGATATCTGTCAAAAACTGAGAGCACGTCTCCCTAAAAAAGAGAATAGAAGCTGAAATAAAGTCAAAGAGAGGACTGGAAAAAAAAATGACTGTGTTGAATCTTCCTCTGTAAATATATGTTTCTGTTTTTCCTGCCTCTGAAAAATGAATGACTGGTACTTGATATCTATTTTGACTGGAAAGTGAGTAAAAGAAGGGTGCTCTATGACTACTGTAGTAGCTGGATTTTTGTTCCTCTGTAGTGTGTGGAGGAGATAGAGGGTGTGTGTGTGTGTGTGTGTGTGTGTGTGTGTGTGTGTTCTTGTAGTGGTATATTTTTGAGGACCAGTATGAAATTTATGGTAAAGTGATGACATTTTGCTTTGTCATGTGAGCAGGTGTTGTTTTCATCACACATCCCATTTTTCGTGGGAAAATGTAATAGTAAAAATTAGCCTTTTGGATATTGAGGTTAAGGTTAGGTTTAGGTGTAGTATTATTTAGCCACAGTAATACAAAGATCAACAGACGCCTACTGAGGTCCTCACAAATATAGTAAGACAAACATGTGTGTGTGTGTGTGTATACGCAAGTGTATGTGTGTTACCTATGGGGCGAGACACTGAAGTCATTCCCAGGTAGAGAACGTGGAAGCTCTGTTGTAGTTCAGTCTTTGGTGTGGGAAACTCTACTGAGAGAACACATCAGAAACACACACACACACACACACACACACACACACACACATTCTGATGTAACACCATATAGCATCAGAAATAAAGCATGCTCCGCTTCATTCTCCCTTCCGCTTTTTTCTCTCTCTAGTTCCAAACGTATGCAAAACAAAAAAGCACCACATACAGCTGTGATGGTAGCGTCTGATTGGATGTTGGATGAGGGCCTAAATGCCACACAGTGTATTTGCCAGCTCTTCAGAAAAGCTGTTTGATGAAAGCTGAAAACAAACCAGCGCCTAAAAGGCAGAATCTCCCTCTGTACATGTTGTGTGTCTAAATCCTGCAATCATGAAGCTGTTTCGGTTGCATTCCCCGAAGAGCACAAACCGCAATTCCGAAAAAGAGCTGGAATAACATGTGGAATACACATAAAAACCGAAAGCAGTGATTTGTAAATAGACATTGATCTCTATTTGAACAAAATCAGTGGGCCTTATTCTAGCAGTGGGAATCACCAAAGGCCTCCCGATTCAATATTACTGCAATTTAAAAAATACTGCATTATGCTGAGTGCTGTGTAGTAACACTGTGTAGTACTGTAGTACTGTGGTACCACTTATCGTGATGGACTGCATTATTTCAACTGCAAATCGGTTTTATCAAATGAGATAAAGCTCTCAGTCTGTTTGTCTCACTTCAGTCAGACTGACTAACGCTGTCACAGAAACCTTACTTTACATTTATAAAAATTCAGTATCTGGCGACGATATTGCAATGCAAAATATTTTGTCACTTTGCATGTTTAAGGTGACAATACCTTCCGGCTCCTGCAGATGGCACGAGGATGATGGGGCTATAAATACCTGCGGGTTGTGAGTGACAGGATCCATAGATTGAGAAGAGGTGCTACAGTGCAGTGTGTGGAAAATGGCTCCAAAGCAGATGTTAATGATTGGCTAAAAGGAGTGACGGCATGCCAAAGACCATAGTGTGAAGGAAGTAGCTGAATCTGCAGGTGTATGGAAGCGTACGGTCATACGGGTCTACCAGCAGTGGCTAAAATCCCAGTCTACAGGGAATTCTCCTCGGAATCGTACCAGGGAAGGCATCTACCAAATATGGACCAACTGCACGATTCTTTGATGGAAGAGTGTCTGAACACTGATGTGGCCTACATCCAGAAACTTGTCCAGTACATGCCCAATCCAATCACAGCTGTTATTGGTGCTGGTGGAGGTGTTACACACTATTAGGTACATTTCGGTCACAGGGGACTAATTTTTGGTCCGGTGAGCTTATATAGTAATTTTGGAGCAACATGTGCCGCCTTCTAGACAACGTCTTTTTCAGGGATGTGAGAACCTCGAGACACATTTTGCATTTTTATCACAGCATGGCTACATTATTACATGTGAGTGCTAAACTGGTCTGCCTGCAGGCCGGACCCGTCACCCATTGGAAACATGTGGCACAGTATGAAGGGCAAATACAATACGAAAGGCCTCAGTTCGGTAGATAAAAGCCCGTATGGGGAAAAAACTAAATCGCAGAAAATTCCTCTTTGAAAACTGGATCAGCTTGTGTCTTCCAAGCGACCATTAAGTGTCGCTAAAGGGAAAGGTGATGTAACCCAGCAGTAAACATGATCCTCTTGGAAAGTGTGCTGGAGGCGTCACATTGGAATAATGCCACATTTCATCATAAAACCTATTTTTTGTATGTTTTCAATTGAATTTACTAACAATCGCTATCTGTTTTATTAGTATTCCACACACTGTCCTAGTTTTTTGGAACTGGATTGTGTTCCATTCCGGAAAAAAACGAAAATAAGGAGAACATTAGAAGGGCAAGTTGAGACAGGAAAAAAGAAAGAAAGAAATAGGGACACAGAAAGAATAAATAAGAGGAAGAACAATAGGTGATCAGAACAGAAGCAGCAGGCGCGCAGAAGAACAAGAGAGCGTATGGGAGAGAATGTCAAAGCGAGAGAACCAAAGAGAGGGAGAAAGAGAAGGGCTGGCATAGAGCCATCGCGTCCGGGTTGTTTCCACAAGCGTTTTTTCTCTCCTATAATTCCTTTGATCTCGCAGCGTTAGGGAACGGCTGGCTTGGCTACGCTAACGCCAGCGCTCTGTTAATTGTTTTTTAATGGGGTCGACTGGGCCTGTGCGCTAAATGCTAACGCATCTGCATCACATCACCTCTCAGACTAGTTTTTTCACCCCTCCATCCGAACAATACCTTGTTCCTGAATTATCTTAAAGCGGGAGAGGAAAACGTAAGAGGAGAAGAGGAAAACAAACAGAGAACAAGACCGCAGGACCTGGACAAGAATCAATAACAATGGACCAAGTGGTTTTGACCATATTGTTTTCATCCCATCAAAACCATAATACATCACCAGACATCCCTCCTTCAGAACTCCTTCACACTGTGAACAGAAACGGCCCAAAACAACTGTTACATCCCACCAAATATTCCAAAATTCGGCATAATTTCTGTTCTAGAGAGTCAGAACTGTTCACAGTGGTGGTGACAGGAACCAGAACTCAATAAGCTTATTGCCTCTAAAAGGTATTAAAATGGATGCAAATATGCTGCCAAATGTTCTTCCATGTTTTAGGACAAGAATTTGAGCTTAAACAGCTTTTAAAATGCATCCATGGTGGACGGGTACAAGGCAAAATAGTCCTCATAGAAAACCTATTTTGTCTTATTTGTATTATATTTGTATTACCATTATTTTACTATCCTCAACATAACACATATAACATCGAAGACAACATGTAGGTTCATTGGTCATTTTTACAGATCATATTTATAGGCAATGGACCTAGAACCTATAGGTGCATGGTGCAAGCCCTATATATATAGGACCTATAGGTACATTGTGCAAGCCCTATATACTGTATATAGGACCTATAGGTGCATGGTGCAAGCCCTATATATATAGGACCTATAGGTGCATTGTGCAAGCCCTGTATATATATATAGGACCTATAGGTACATTGCGTGTATGTGTGTGTGTGTGTGTGTGTGTGTGTGTGTATATATATATATATAGGACCTATAGGTACATTGTGAAAGCCCTATATATATAGGACCTATAGGTGCATGGTGCAAGCCCTATATATATATAGGACCTATAGGTGCATTGTGAAAGCCCTATATATATAGGACCTATCGGTGCATGGTGCAAGCCCTATATATATATATAGGACCTATAGGTGCATTGTGAAAGCCCTATATATATAGGACCTATAGGTGCATGGGGCAAGCCCTATATATATATATAGGACCTATAGGTGCATTGTGCAAGCCTTGCTCCCTCCTGTTCCTGTCACCACCGCTGTAAAGAAATCCGGGTCAGTCAGCTTCTCTGGTGCAACATTTCACATCAAGCCACTCTCAATAATTAAATTATGCAGATTTCTTTTTGGAGGGGGTGGGTGGCTGGTTGGGGGGCAATTCCTCTCTGATGTAAAAAACTTTTTTCTCCTTCAACTACAGTCATATGCAAAAGTTTAGGCTCCCTCTGCAAAGGACATACTTCTTCATGTTTTAATGCACATTGAATGTTTATTAGGAATTACTGTATTATTAGGAAGTATAGTTAATTTATACCTGGGGAAAAAAAACCTCCCCATTATTGATACAACATAGCCGCTCAACAGTCCGGGGTCTCCATTGTTGTATGGTGTGCATGGGAGATAGATCTGGACTTCAGACAGGCCAGTCTAGTACCTGCACTCTCTTACTAAGGTTACAGGCGCTGAGTATTGGTTTTCGGCCTTGCCCTTTACATAGACAGATTCCTCTGGACCTTCTGAATCATTTGATTGGAATCGTTAGGATATTTCTTTTTAACTCAGTGTATTTATATGAGTATTTGTGTTTCATAAAGTTGCTCATGGCCCCCCCTTTCCACACTGCGGCTTTACCGTGGTGTGTTTATGTAGTTCAGTACGAGGAGATAAAGAAAGAAGAAAGGTTTACGTGGGAATTTCAGAGTTTGTTCAATCTAGGACTTGAAAGTGTCCTGAATACGGGTGAGGTGGTAGAGGTTGCTCAGAAAAGGTCAGACTGTGTTTTATCTTCCAGCTAGGCAGTGGAAGTTTTCTAGGTCTAACTAAGGGAGTACTTTGTCTTTTCTGTTTCTGCTCTTCCGAACACTGGAATAAAAGGCTTCGGTTTTGGACCAGACCTGATTCCCCATGGTGTTGATCAAGGAGATCCCTTATTCTCCAATAAACTGCACTTGAATTATAATTATCAGTCAGGAACCTGTATCAATTCAGTACCACCTCATTAGATCCCACCTCACCTCATCCATCCCCATGCACCATAGAGACTGAAGTGCCTAAAATGACTTGGTAACACTTTTTACCTTTCCATCTGTAATGCATTGTAAGTGCATTCATTTAATTTTTTATAATGCTTGACATAGGCCTTTGCAACTGTACATTAATGTTCATAATCACACATAAACTGGTTTAACACTGCATTATAAGGCTTCATAGCACAGGACATAATATGTTAAAACGTATGTATAGATTTTTCGTGTTTTAACGTTATTGATAAGATCCGTATCACAGAGCTCAATACATTCATTCATAGAACTAATCAAAAACATCACTTCACTTGTCTGTGAAGAAGTCTTATAAGTGTTCATTAGATGTCATGCGCACTTACAAAATTTTCATTTTCATTTTGAAGATACTGAGGATCCTTATAAAGCATTATGCAAATGAACACAACATTGGTTAGTAAACTTTATGATACCGGCTTCACTAATAACGTTAATAACAGGAAACGTATATACATTATAATGCATTAAGTCACTATATGTGCTATGAAGCCTAATACTGTTGTTGAGTTATTGAACATTTGCACACAGTTACAAAGGCTCATGTCTAGTGTTCTAAAGCATTATAAAGACTTCATTGATCTTTATGAATGTACTTATCATACATTATAGATACCTGATTCATAGAAAGTGTTACAGATTATTTTTGAACTGCTGATGCCTTCTATGTCAAGTGATAGCGAGGGGGAGTCGATTCCAAAAGGCTTGATTCTTCGACTCCAGCACGTCTGGAGGTCGGGGTCCAATCTTGCCCTAGGACTCTGTCAACTCCGTAATCGGCTCAGGGGCTGGAGGTGAGTGTAAAGCTGAAAAGAGTCTGACTTTGAGAAGCAAGAGATTGTTTAATGAGCAGCTTTGAACAACACCAGCGCTGCTTACCACTATGAACACACTCTCTGCTCACTAAAACGTTTTCCACACGCACCACAGCAATTATTAGAACTGGAATAAGGAACGAAAACCAGCAACAATGTTTTTTTACAGAATGCTGTGGAAAAGAGGATGAAGCTAATATTTGCTTCTTTTTCCTGCCTCATTATTATTTGAAAATGATTTCTGACTGCAGTGGTCATGTTTTCCTTTGCCTTTCCTCTTTCTATGTGAAATATGTAGTATATTTTTGTCATATTGGTACTCAAAAGGGGCTGAACTATGTTTAAGATGATTTAATCTCCGCTGTATTTCATGATCACCAGCTCTGGCACTGAACTGGTTAAAATGACATGGAGTTGTTTATATCGATTCTAGCCTCAGGTGTCAAGAGAGAAAACATGGATTCGTGCATCACAGGACTCCTTTTATGCCCAAACATGGCTGCATCACCTGTTAGAACCTTTCACAGCATTTCTAGTCTTAAATTGATTCTGTCTTAACATTTTGGAATGTGTTTCAGGCAAGTTCAGAACAAGTTAAACATACATAGCTAGCTGCGTTGGCAATTGATTTCACACTGCAGCCATTTCAGCCTGAACAAATAAACCCACATACCCATATAACATTTCCCATATACACGCTTCGTCAAAAAAATAGATGCACCCCGAAGGAATCATGTGACATAAGCAAGGGCAGGCCTTAATGCTGTACACCTGACTGACCCACAATTGCCGACATTAAGCGAACAGTGATACCCGCCATGAGTCAGCATCATTGGCAGACGGCTGCACCACGCAGGACTACATGCATGCAGACCGATACCACGACTGTCCTTAACACCACGCCACCGTCACCAAATACTGCAATGGTGTCGTGCCAGGCTGTCATGGAGTGACTCAGAATGGCAGCGGGTCATCTTCAGTGACGAGTCCCGCTTTTGTCTTGGTGGAGACGACCAACGAATCCGTGTGCGGAGGCACCGTGGTCAGCACCAAGATGAACGGTTCATTGTCATGTGTCACATGTCCAGAAGGTCTGGTGTCACTCCACCTCCACCCCTACCGCACCATCTGCAGGAACTGTGTGAGGATGTTCAAGCTGCATGGGATGGATTATCACAGGACACTATTAGGAACCTCTACAGCTCCATGCCAAGACGTCTGGCATGTTGGGTTAGCAGACATGGCGGCCCGACGCCATACTGAGAGACAGACTTCTGTATGTGTAGCTCAATAAATATTGATCATATCAGTCTAAATTTATCATCAGTTATTGATCCTGGTAACCTTTATCTTCCTTCCCAACAGACCTGCAATCCCACACCTCCTTCTGGCAGCAACTATTCTTTTGACGATGAGTGTATAAATAAAGACTGTTCTATTGAAAGGCTTTTGTGCATTAAGTGTGTTGTAGTTTAGGTCCAAGCCCAGTGATCTTAGTACCGATGTAAGCTTTAACAGTTGAAATACATCCATAAACAGTGCCTGATCATTGACAGCTTTCATCCAGTACTGGTACCTTGAAGTGGGACATCGGAGCTGGGGAGAGAGGAGCCGCATGCTGCCGCTTTGCCGTTCTTCCGCTCGGCCATAATCTGGAAGAGAAAAACAACAACAACAGTTGTTTACTTATTTATCACTCTTGCGCTGTCCCTGCTCGCTTTTTTTCGCGCCTCCTCCCCTCAAGCTTCAGTTTTTCAATTTTTAGGTCAGAGGAGCTCTTTTCAACTGCTAGAATGGGGGGAATAAAAGCAGGAAGAACAACTTAAGATTTAATAAAAGGTGTAAGAGAAGTACACAAGAGAAAAACGGTAAATTGAATCCAGTATATTTACTGTCTTACTACACCGTAACATTTAAACAAAGGCCACAATGCTCAAGACAGAACCACGGAACATCTCTACATCTATCCTGTAAATGCAGCTGTAAAATGATTTAAATAATAAATCACAATTAGTTGCATTCTTTTGTGTATAATCTTAAATTGCATTCTTGAATTGCAAGCTGAAATGGTTGATGGACAATGTCAAGCTTGTAACTATAGAAGAACCCTTTTTGGTTCTATATAAAACCATGGTATTTCCTGAAGATCTATGGAACAACCATCTTTTTTAAAGGTGCCACAGAATGGAAAATTGTATATACATGCCAGGCACAAAGAACTTGGCACGACGCCCGCAGAGCTAAAAGTCAGAGGAGTTTAATTGAACAATTTGATAGCAAAACACAACAGCAAAGGACGAGCACACATAACAACAGGGCAATGGCAGGTCATAGGTGGAGAGACAAGCAAAGGTCGAAAACCAGGAAATCCAACAAGCCAGCATACAGAATCAAAGGGGATATGCAAGAGAGTAAACGGGAGAACAGAAGGAGAGTCGAAAACCAGCGAGACGAAGAATCAGGCAACCAGAATCAAGGGAGAATCGAGAGGGAGAGTCGAAGTCGAAGGAAAGTCAAAACCAGTAACAGCAAAGAGAAAGGCAAGGAAGAACCGCTCGGAATTGCAAACTAGGTTTGGTGAAACTTGTGTATGTGTGTGTGAGGGGTTTATAAGCAGCCTGTACGTGTGAGAGTGACGTCATCGGATGGTGCACTCTGGGAGAGACCCGGTGTCAGGGAGACCCGGACGCGTGACACTACACTGGTATAGTTAAATAAGGAGAGTTCAGTACATAGAACTGACATACAGTGAACCTCAAACACGGTTGTTACTTCTTCATCTCCATATCCCGAAACTGTACCAAAGGGCATATCAATTACTGAAATTGAAAATCCTAGACTGTTACGTAACAGTTCTACCCCCACCCAAAACGGCCCCTCTAAATTTCACACCTTGATACCAGCTCAAGTTCTAGACTACTGCAACTCGCTCCTGGCTGGTATTCCTCTACGGGCCATCAACTGGTCCAGAATGTAGCAGCTCGACTCTTCCCAAGTTTACCCACGTCACTCCACTGCTGCGCTCCCTTCACTGCTTCCTGTAGCTGCACCCGCATCAGATTTAAAACTCTGATGCTTGACTACAAACCGAAGAATGGACCAGCCCCTCCCTACCTTATGGCTATGGTCAAGAGTTGATCTGTACCTCGAGCCCTTCGAGCTTCAAGTACAGCTCGACTCAAACCGCCATCCCAGAAGGCGCATGGAAGACAATCGTCCAAACTTGTCTTCAAACGCAGACTTGAAGACCCATCTCTTTGTAAAGAACTTCAGTGAGTGAGCACTAGTAGATGTGTCTATTGATATACTTTGTTTTTGCACTTATACTGACCATAACCTTTCTTCTCTCTAGGTATGAGAGCTGGGTTGGGGTTGCCAGGTAGTGCACTTATGTTTTATATGTCTGTGTATTATTCTTTCTAGGTATCAGCACTGGCCCTTGTTCGGGCAGCGTCTGAGCTAATGGTGAGTTTTAGACTCTAACCTTCTTATACTAGCTGGGAAACATTACCTCTGTACCGGACTGACCCAACAGCCACGACTGCAGACATTCAGCGAGCAGTGATGTCTCCATGAGTCATCCTGTTAGTGCAGCACCATTGGCAGACGGCTGCATTACGCAGGACTACATGCACATAGACCGTTACCACGACTGTCCTTAACACCACGTCACCGTCACCAAAGACTGCAATGGTGTCGTGCCAGACTGTCATGGAGTGACTCAGAATGGCAGCGGGTCATCTTCAGTGATGATTGCAAAGTCATAGCACCTTGCTAGCTTAAGTAATTGGGCTTTAGGGTGGTGTTTGATTTTCTCTCAAAGATGAAAGCCTCAGGTGCTGTTTATCTGATGGGGACAGTTTTGGTGGTCAACCAGATCTTGCAGATGGTTCTTAGGAGACATGTTTTCTCAGGACCGTCAAGTCAGCTCTAAAAAAATGAATAAGCTGTACTATATGACTGAAAATGAAATGAAAGAAGGGTGGTCTCTGACATTTGCCCAGCACAGTACTGTACCTGCAAAAGCTGCCACAAACTGCCACACATCCCGACACTCACAGTCAGACCCTCTTCAAAGCTGGTTGATGAAACCAGTATAAGCTGCTTTGCTGAATTTGTAAGCTTTACATGAGCATGAGCACACACACATGCAGACACACACGGAATTCAAAATGAGTAATATTTCTGATGTCGTGCCTGTCACTGATTTCATAATCTGCTCTGCCGCTGGAGCAGAACTTTCCACAGTTCAAAAACATCTTTTCGCATTTGCCGTGTTCAGAAAGTTGGAGGGGAAAAAGCCGTATCAGCTTTTCCAGAAAGACTTTGATTTATTCTGCATCAAAACAATATAAAAAAAAGAAATAAATAAAGTTTAACGCTTGCCTTCGGTTCAGGTTATTTTGCTTTTAAATATGGTCGGCTATATAAATTACTTTTATGTGTGTTTATGTTGTGTTTCCAACTAATTTTGTTTTTCTTTCAGCTCTGCTTCCTTCACTCTGACATTCTCTCGCTTTATGCCATGACAGTCTTACAAATCTGGGACACGCTGCCGCTGTTTTTCTCCACAGGCTATGGAGAATATGCCACAAATATGTGCATGTTGGAAGCACTAATTGGAGGCACTAATTGTTCCTCTAAACCACTATATGTGATAGGCTTACCATGAATGCATGGTTTTCAGAATCTCAAGTCAAATCAAGTCAAGGTCAATAACAGATGTTGTTACAAAGCAGCTTTACAGAAAATTCAGGTCCAAGTCCCCAGTGACCAAGTCAAGGGTGACAGTGCCAAGGAAAAACTCCCTAAGAGCATGTGGAAGCAACCTTGAGAGCAACCAAGACTCAAAAGGGGAACACATCCTCCTCTGGTCGACATCAGATTTGAGCTACAATAACTGTTCAGTGATTTTAATCCAGTATGAATTTGAACTTTAATCCAGTGTGAACAGTATAAACTGTATTTATTTTAGTTGAATAAGGGGAGTGTAGTACATACAACTGATACACCAGTCTGACAGTAATAATTTTGAGAGAATTTAATCCAGTATGAATCTGCAGTATGTGTAGTGTTTACGGTCTGATGGTAATAACTGTGGAGTGATTTTAATCCAGTATGAATCTGCAGTGTGTGTAGTGTTTACGGTCTGACGGTAATAACTGTGGAGTGATTTTAATCCAGTATGAATCTGCAGTGTGTGTAGTGTTTAC
>CM067477.1:31023627-31041127 GCA_034552555.1 Semaprochilodus insignis
TGCTAACCCAACATGCCAGACGTCTCGGCATGGAGCTGTAGAGGTTCCTAATGGTGTCCTGTGATAATCCATCCCATGCAGCTTGAATATCCTCACACAGTTCCTACAGATGGTGCGGTAGGGGTGGAGGTGGAGTGACACCAGGCCTTCTGGACATGTGATGCGTGACAACGAAACCGTTCATCTTGGTGCTGACCACGGTGCCTCCACACACGGATTCGTTGGTCGTCTCCACCAAGACAAAAGCCATTCTGAGTCACTCCATGACAGTCTGGCAACCTTTATCTTCCTTCCCAATAGCATTGCAGTCCGGCAGTTCCGTCTGGGTGCAGTTATTATGAGTATATAATGACGAGTATATAACTAGAATCTCACAGGGCTGCTAGCAGATATTAGCTTCACCGTAGAGGTGCTTTTTCCTGGCCTGTCTGGGCTTCGATGCTGCAGATGCACACCACATACACACACGCACACACTTTGTCTGTTAGTCTGTCTCTCATTAAAGCTCTCAAACAGTATCTAGCAGATTCTCTCTGATCTGTAATTATTCATCAGTGCTTTTACAGTTACTGCACGAGGACTCCAACTCCCTGCACCATCTGTCTGCAGCTATTCACGGCACTGTGTCTCTCAGTCTCTCAGTCTCTCTCTCTCTCTCTCTCTCTCTCTCTCTCTCACACACACGCAATAAAAAAGTTAAAGCAGTTTTACTTCATCTCTCCCAGACAACTATTAAAGCAGCTCATTTCTTTATATATCGCCATTCATAAAACAAACCAGTTAAACAGGAACACTAGGGATGCACGGATATGAGAATTGCGGGCTGATAGCTGATATTTAAGTTTATGTCTTTCAATGCTGATACAAGCACTATATCTAGGACCAATAAATGGTGATAAATTTAGACTGATATGATCAACATTTATTGAGCTACACATACAGAAGTAGTGTCTCTAAGTATGGTGTCGGGCCGCCGTGTTTGCTAACCCAACATGCCAGATGTCTCGGCATGGAGCTGTAGAGGTTCCTAATGGTGTCCTGTGATAATACATCCCATGCAGCTTGAATATCCTCACACAGTTCCTGCAGATGGTGCGGTAGTGGGGTGGAGTGATACCAGGCCTTCTGGACGTGTGGCGTGTGACAACAAACTGTTCATCTTAGTGCTGACCACGGTGCCTCCACACACGGATTCGTTGGTCGTCTCCACCAAGACAAAAGCGGGACTCGTCACTGAAGATGACCCGCTGCCATTCTGAGTCACTCCATGACAGTCTGGCACGACACCATTGCAGTCTTTGGTGACGGTGACGTGGTGTTAAGTACAGTCGTGGTAACGGTCTGTGTGCATGTAGTCCTGCATGGTGCAGCCGTCTGCCAATGGTGCTGCACTAACAGGATGACTCATGGAGGACATCACTGCTCGCTGAATGTCTGCAGTCATGGCTGTTGGGTCAGTCAGGTACAGCGATAAGGCCCATCTTTGCTTATGTCACATGTGCATTTGAGCCTGAAACTTGAATCATTCACATGTCTCATGATGTCAAACCTAGTTTCATTCTGAGTCCTTTTGGGTGCAGCTATTTTTTTGATGAAAAGTGTATAAATTAGAAAGTCGGAGCTGGCAAATTTAGAAACTGTGAGAAAGATAATGCTCAATTTTTGAGGCTTTATTCCCGCCACAGGCTGAACAAGATCACTAATGCAATACAATTTAATTGAATTATTGAATGAAAAGATATATTTTCCTCTGGTCAATAAAAATGCACTTGTTTTAAAAACCTGTCCACGTTCATTTTAGAGAGTGAACCAATGGCCCTCGCTGCTCCTCCGATCTTTCCACTGTTCAGCCTGGAGCATTATCATGCACACCGTGTAGAAATGTACAGGACACAGGTCACATGCTCTCTCCGCTGAGTAATTAAGAGATGCTTCAGTTGGTTAAATCTGAACTTTAAGTGATAATGTGCAGGTTCTGAACAGGCTATATGCAGAACAACATTACTAACATCCCATTTCTGAACCTCTTCAGGTCACATTATTATGACCACTTCGTACGTTTGACGGCAGCAGCATGTAGCTCATGAAGGAAGTCACATGTCATGAGCTGGCTTGGTGGGTATGTAAGGTATGTGATAGGCTGTCTGCACACGTATAACTCATTGCGGTCATGTGTAAAAAGGCCTGAGCTGCAAAAAGGGATGATTATTGGCTTTCGGGCCAAGGGTGGCAGTATTTCTGAAGATGGCTGATTGGTTGGATGGGCGCGACCAAGACTTCCAAGTACTACCCTTGCCCCCTAATTCCCCAGCCTTAAACCCAACTGAGCATCTGTGGGACCACCTTGATTGTCATATTGGCTCTATGGATCCTCCCCCATGTACCCTCCAGCCGCTATGGGATGCACTGCAGTCAGCATGGCTCGAAGATACCTGTGATAACCTTATTGAGGCACTCCCTGACCGTCAGCTGCTGTCCGTGCTGCACACAGCGGTTACTCTGGATATTAGCTTAGTCATAATAATGTGACTCGACCGTGTATTATGCTCATTTTCAGTGTTCATGTTTTATTTTTGGGGTCTGCTAGAATACATTTGCATGCTTCATTGTTTCCAAAGCACAATATTTTTCTCATACTGTACGTCTGTATTCAATCTACGTCTTAAAAGCTCTGTTAGAGCTCCTGCGTCTTTAAGCTCCGCCCCCCCCAACAGCCCAATGTGGTCAGATTGGTCAGCTTGCCCACTCTGTTCTGATTGGTCAACACTCCGAGAGCTTGGAAGGAGTAGAGGCATCCTGCTACAAGTCCTATCCATACAGGTGGCCAATAACAAATGTGTTACGAGATGACTTCACCTCGTAACAGAGAAAAGGCTGGAACTCCAACGAAGTGTTCCAGGCAGCTGAGACAAGCGGTTACTGTGGGTGAGAGCTTTTCCATCTGGCGTGAACTTTGGACTTTATAACTTTGTAGACCATTTACGTGCACTCAAAGCTACATAAACCCCCTCCTCCCTCCAAAGGGTGCTCAAACTTTCAAATAGAGATTATAAAAACTGAACATGAGAAGAAAAGAAAAGAACTTTATTGAATACAGTAAGAACAGAGGAGTCCAGGAGAGGCCAGCGAGAATGATTTTTCTAACGATCATGAACCGTGACTATTACAACACCATCCATTATGCCCCACACGTGCACGACCAGCAGCCTCAGCAATATAAAGAAACCCTGAGAGCGGAATAATGGGCTGCGAGAGTGTGAGAGAATCAGTCACGGTCGGTGGTCATTAGACTAATGCGGGTGCTTAATTACCCTCTAACATTGTAAAGTTGTTTACAGCGCTAGTACACGGCTCACTCGCCTGCTCTACTGCATCTCATCGCACCTCCCGGACTGTAAATCATGTCAGACTACATTACCCATGAGCCCTTCCCCCCCAACATCAGACTACATTAGCTGCAGCTTGCCTAACTGCATGTTCACATTAGAAGGTGACAAGGTAATGTCTGGGGCTATTGCTGCCCCAAGTTCAGACCTGTTCTATTTGGCATGTTTGCAGTCCTGCAGCCCTCATTTGTATGTGTATAGGAGGACCGCGAGGCAGTGGGGTGTCCCAGTCCTCATTTTTGGAGACTCCCATATGCCTATTCTATATTCTATAAACACTTTAATGCTGCCTTTGCCAAGGGCCGCACCAATGCACACCCTGCAGCGACCTCTTAAATGAAAACCCTTGAAACACAGGCTAGGACCAATCAGAGTGGAGGGGTTTGTTTACCTTCTGAGCATTTGTTTATTCATTTAATTTGTCATTAGGCTGCGCTATGCTTGCCATCTATTTGGAGTCCTTGTAAGCAAATTAGCTAATTTAAAAACTTTACTACAAGCAATTATGTACTCTCGCAGAGTACAACACAAGACACAAGACCAAATGCACACTTTTAGACCCTGCACCCTCGAGGTCTCCTGCTCTCTACGTCCGCACATGGGATTGGTCTAAAGTAGGGTTCCTCAACCTGTGCCCTGCAGACGACCAGTGGGCCATGAAGCACCCTTGAGTGGTCTATGGGTCTGTACTCAGGTGGAGGCAGCAGTTTGTAGTGGGCTGATAACATCAAATATAACCATATTACTGCCATACATTACTATAAATATATGCATATCAATGTGCATATGTGCAAATAAAGATGCCACAGTAGCAGGCTAATTAAACATCTTCAGTTTGAGATGCATCTCACTGATGGAGAGGTTACCTGGGGGCGCTTTCACAGCTCCCGTGTTTGAATTTGGACCGATCATAATTTTCCTTTAGCCATAAACCCGGTGGAGTGGAGTCTGGAGTGGAGAGTGTGGTTTGCTCTTTCAGGTGAATCACAAAAACCCTCAGAACTAAAGAGGACATCACATGGCTCTTGTCAGAAGGCCAGTGGAGTATTTTCAGTCCACAGTACACAGTCCACATCTACCTTGTACACTTCTGTTCTCTTTTTGTTTGTTTTTCTTATTTCCCCCCTTTTTACATCAATGCCAACACTCACTCACTCACTCACTCATCTTCTAACCCGCTTAATCCTATTCGGTTGCAGGACTCATCACTGAAGATGACCCGCCGCCATTCTGAGTCACTCCATGACAGTCTGGCACGACACCATTGCAGTTTTTGGCGACACTGACGTGGTGTTAAGGGCAGTCGTCATAAAGGTCTGCGTGCATGTAGTCCTGCATCACGTAGCCGTCTGCCAGTGGTGCTGGCACTAACAGGATGACTCATGGAGGACTTCATTGTTCGCTTCATGTGTTCTATATTGGCTGTTGGGTGAGCCACGTACAGCGATATAGCACATCCTTGCTCACATCACATGCCGGACCGAGGGTGAAACTCGAATCATTCGCATGTCCCACAATGTCAAACCTACCCACCAAAGTTTGATTCCTGTCGGTTGATTCCTTCTGGGTGCAGCTATTTTTGTGATGATGAGTGTATTTTGAAGTTTAACAGCATCAATTTGTCCATTTTTATAGATATCAGTATGTCATAAAGTGTCTGAGGCCACATAAGCAAGTATAGTACTTTGGTATGGTATGGTATGATATGGTATGGATTACTTTGAGTTGACACAATGGAGATGATTTAGGCCTGAAGTTTGCGCAATACTAATTTGCATGGCATACACATTTTTACTACTCATTAGCTCCACAACTCCAGTGCAAATCTGATGAAGCAGTTCAGACACCAAACATATATTTGCACATCAATCAAGCATTTTAACTGAGCTTTTAATTTAACATTGATTTTGGCTTGACTATGGCCTAACTTGGGGCCAAACTAAGAAACAGCAGGGCAGCTTTCATGTGCTCTGGATGTTTGGTATGAAATGCATAGTCAATAAGGTTACCCTGCTTGATATTTCTGGCACACACGCTAACATCGTTTGGAGCAATGGGCTTCCCAAGCTGTCTGGACAGTCTTCAGCTGTGTTCCCATCTGGGCAGTTTGGCCCAAACTCCTGCACCATTTACCTCCTGTTTAGCCTCGGTTTCAGCCTGTGAACGCTTTCTACAGCCCCCAACCTTCTCAAAGGCTGTAATGTCAACTAATATTTATGGGGAGTCTTATTTTCACGTTAATCTTCTGGATTTATGGCTAACAGACTTACAGATGTCAATGACATAGAATGTGAATTAGTATAAGCGGGTGTTTTGGGGTTTGATAACTACCTTGTAAGTTAAAGCAGAAACTGCTGTGGGAGAATGCTTGCTGTAGAAAAAGCAATAGAATTGTACCCATACATTTCTCAGCTGCAACTATGCAATTCTCAAGGCCCCAGTCTAAGTAGCACTGCATTAAAGTAAGTGGCACTACAAATAAAGCACTTACTCAATCTCCACAAATGCGTCTGTCAGACTACATTACCCATAACGTCACCAGAGATGTAAATAACGCTGTAACTCAATATGTCTGACCCCAGCTGGGAATAATCCTAGAAAACACCTCCTCGGCTGCATGTCTACTCTACTAGAAAGTTCTCATTTCTGAATTCAGTGTATGACACCAAGACAACACTATTGCAAACACTAACACTGGTCATTATACCTGCCATCAGGTAAATACAGTCACATTATTATGACCACCAGCTAATATCCAGAGTGACCACCGTGTGCAGCACAGACAGCAGCTAGACGAGCTGGGAGTGACTCAATAAGGTCCTGGTGGGTTGTCACAGGTATCTGGAGCCAGGCTGACTGCAGTGCAACCCACAGCTTCTGGAAGGTGCATGGGGGAGGATCCATAGAGTGAACATGACGATCGAGGTGGTCCCGCAGATGCTCAATTGGCTCCAAATCTGGGGAATGAGGGGGGCCGGGGTAGTACTTGGAAGTCTTGGTCATGCTCTTCCAACCAGAGTCGCATTGTCTTGCTGGAAGAGCCCATCCTCCCCAGGGAAGACAATCAACATGTATGGGTATATGTGACCTGCAAATATGGAGTCATAACCCAATCGGTTGAGTTTGCCTTCCACATGGATGAGTGGGCCCAGAGAATTCCACGAAAACATAACTTCCTTCATGAGGAAGCACTGCCGCTGTCAAAAGTAGGAGGTGGTCGTAATACTGTGAGTCAATTGTGTGGTATTAATTTATTAAATGGTTATTAATTATCAAAAGCTCAAATTTTGACGTTGACTGATTAACTTTGCCTTTTCCGTCAGTCAGCATTAAACCTGTCAACTTCAGTACATACTCGTATTCATCATATGGCACAGCTTACTTCTGTTTCCTATTTATTAATGTGTTATAACTGGTTAATAATGCTTTGTAAAGTGTTTAGGAACTCATTTTAAACCATTCCTATACTCTTTATAAGGGTAGCCTTATTCTAGTCAATTGTTTGATTCTTTTATCCTCTTTCTTAGGAAAGAATACATTTTAGAAAATGTTGGGAAAAAAAACATTAAATTCAGCTTTTTGAAACCTTTTGTAGATGTGGCACTGCCATTCTGCCGGTACATGTTACCCATTCCAACTTGCTGAAATGCAGTGAAATATGACATGTATTGTGAAAATGGCTCAAAATGTACCACGATCATGGATGGCAAGACACCAATTGTCCAGGGTTCACCAATATGCCCAATACTGAAACCATATCAGCTCCATACCTGGTACCATTGCCTTCTACGATATTGCATTTTTGCCACATCACCCACCCAAGGAGAGAGAGGGATACAGCAATAGATCGATTAACATGTAATGCCTGTTCATTTATACATCAAACCCTTTAGACGCCCAGCTGTGAGTGTTTGTGTTTATGTTTGGGGATTCACTCCTGGCTGAGCTCGTGGTGGGTATTCAAGTTTTCAGCAGTGTTGGGGTAGTTACTCCAAAAGGAAGTCCAATATATTACAAACAGCATACATACAGCAACTGAAATGTAAAACTGTGCAAACGAAGCATCCCTACAGTTCGCTAGTTAGGACCATGCCCTAAGTACCATTCAACATGTGGTGGTAGTACGAGGTAGAGGTCTGCATTTCTTCATGTCTCAACAGGAGTCATACAGTACATTGCAGTGCGGAACTACATTTCAAGCTCTGTCCGGTTCTTTCTGGCTTTGCCTATTGCTAGAAGCCTGGCCCCACTTGTAAGTATAGTCGGGCTGTCATAAGACCGAGGAATATGGAGGAAATGGGGTGGTGATGTAGATAAATACTAGATAGGAACTAGACTGGAAGGAGGAGGGGTTGCAGACACTGACATCCCCCCAAACTTCCATTATTCAATAACTCCCTTTAAATTTATCACTATGAATTCTCATGCTTTATACACTCATCACCAACAGAAAAGTTGAACCCAGAAGGAATTAACCAACAGGAATGAAACTTGGTCTGTAGGTTTGACAGCGTGAGACATGCGAATGATTCAAGTTTCACACTTGGCTGCACATGTCATGTAAGCAAGGACGGGACTTATCGCTGTACCGGACTGACCCAACAGCCACGATCGCAGACCTTCAGTGAGCAGTGATGCCCTCCATGAGTCATCTTGTTAGTGACAGCACCATTGGCAGACGGCTGCACCAGGCAGGACTACATGCACACAGACCGTTACGACGACCGTCCTTAACACCACGTCGCCGTCACCAAAGACTGCAATGGTGTCGTGCCAGACTGTCATGGAGTGACTCAGAATGGCAGCGGGTCATCTTCAGTGATGTGTCCTGCTTTTGTCTTGGTGGAGATGACCAACGAATCCGTGTGTGGAGGCACCGTGGTCAGCACCTAGATGAACAGTTTGTTGTCGCACGTCACACGTCCAGAAGGCCTGGTGTCACTCCACCTCCATCCCTACTGCACGTCTGCATGATGAATTATCGCAGGACACTGTAATTTGTTATGCAACTTTATTCCAGGAAAAAGGTATTACATTACTGTAACTGCTACTTTGCACCATGTTACATCCAACACTGGTTTCCAGGGACTTAAACCTGAGGCTATAAATTAGAATATAATCCCGGGGGGCCTTATGAGGAGCCTGTGGAATCCAAACCATGTATACGCCAAATTCTACTGACCACAGCCTTTCTGAGGTCAGATTTATAGACCATTAGACACACAGCGAGACAGCCAGCTAACGAGAGACCAGGAGAGAGCAATTTATCAGAAAGAGAGAGGGAGGGAAAGAGAAAGCTCATATGATCCTGGTAGTTCAATTAGAGAAAGAGGGCTAGAACAGAATGATATAAGGAATCATGAGAGAGTAGGTATCCATACGTGTGCGTGATGTGGAGACCTGCAGGAGCAGGGTGATGAATTACGGTGGGGGGCACAATACGGCACAGCAGAGGGATGGTGACGAGAGAGAGAGAGAGAGAGAGAGGGAAAGAAAGAAAGGGAGGAATAGAGAGGAGTCCACTTTCATCTTGCGGAGAAGCGTACATGCCTGTGGTTGTATCTTTGTGGAAAGTTAAAGGTTAATGACATGCCTCTACTGTGCAGGTGTGATGTCGTTCGCTCTGTACAGCAGGACATAGATCATGAAAGGGCAACGCCACCAGAAGCTATTGCCGGACCCCACCACTAAAACAGCAATGGCAACAGGGGAATACTAAAGCTACACTTTGGTGAATTTATGCTGCTTTCCCATTAAATCCTCCTATTTCCTGTTGAACCCCCTTACATTACTACTCACTTGCCTCAAGCCATGTGATTGCACTAAAGTAGTTTACTACATATTTAACTGGCAGACAGTTTTTTGGTAGTATAGCCGATCATGTCTCTGGTAAGCAGCATTTTCTCTGTGGTGTACCACAGGGCTCTGTACTCGGCCCCTTTTCATTTTCATTGTATATGTTGCTACAATGGCAGATTATTAAAATGCATGGAGTCAGTTCTCACAGTTATGCTGATGACACACACGGCTATTTTTACAAATATGTATGATGTTGCTGTTTTTGGTAAGCTGTCTGTGCTGCAGGCGAGGCAGAAAGACTTGTAACGGGTAAAATTTCACCACCTTCAATGATGTACAAATTACTCTGCATCTGATTCATAAAACTGTAGCATGATTTCGAGAATAAAGGTAGATTTGGGTGTAAATAATAAACCACTGTTGGTGTGTGAAATCAGGTGCCAGCCTAACATCACCTCATTTACATATGATTTACATGATGCACACCCAAATTAATGTGGATGTTTTCGTAGACCGACAATAAAACGACAACATTCGGCAGCCTGTAAGCCAATGGCTGTGCTCATAGGGAGTGCACTGCTGCCCCTACTGACCAAACTTTATAGAGTTATAATTAGCACAACTGGAAAGATAAACTGTGAAATAACTCAAATGTCCTTGGGCTTTTTAAGATGTTAAAATGATGTGATTGTATTATGTAATTGTTTTATTTAATTATTTTCCTAAACTTACATAAGCTCCCCGGACAAAAAAATGAGCCTCTGTGATGTTCTGGAGGTGTTTTAATTATGCTGATATGGGTCCATTGGTTGAGGTGGCAGTAAATTTGAACCACAGTGCCTACACTGAACTGCTAACAACCAGGTTTTGCCGTTTGCTCATCATCTTACTGAGGAACACAACATTCCTATCCCTGTATTCCAAGATGACAATTCTCGTGTTCACAGGGCTGCAAATGTGACATGATGAACATTCAGGAGCATTCCGACATCTGGACTGCCCTGCAAAATCCCCAGATTTGAATCCTCTCGAAGATCTGTGGCACTCCCTGGAACAACCAGTTAAACGCCAGGGAAGGCATCCACCAAATCTGGACCAACTGCCCAATTCGTTGACGCAATAGTGTCTGAACATTGATGTGGCCTACATCCAGAAACTTGTCCAGTCAGCTGTTATTGCTGCCTGTGGAGGTAAAACACTATTTGGTCCGTTTCAATCACAGGGGACTCATTTTTTGTCTGGTGAGCTCGGTTTACGCCCTGTATTGCAGCTTCTGCAGCAGCTGTGATTTGTATTTGTCATTTTGTGGGGAGAGTCAGTAAACTGAACATGCAATAGTTGCATACCATGTGCCATTTGCACACCCTTTTAACAGACGAGAAACCAGAAAGCATGGCGTAAAACGTCCAGCAGCCGTATTGCTGATTTAATATGATGTGTCTGAGCAGCATTCAAATTAAGAACAAAAATCAGGTTAATCAAAGGTGTTGATCTGTTTCCAAATCACTTGTTTAGTTAAGTTAAATTTGAGTCCCAATTTTGTGTTAATGCATGTGACGTCGCATCCAAACGATCTATAATCACCTTGTAGCTATTGCATCAGCTTACATACTGCATGAGCTAA
Source organism: Semaprochilodus insignis (assembly GCA_034552555.1). NCBI lineage: Eukaryota > Metazoa > Chordata > Actinopteri > Characiformes > Prochilodontidae > Semaprochilodus > Semaprochilodus insignis. The sequence continues at coordinate 31,034,437 of CM067477.1, forward strand.
AAGCATGCAAATCACTAGAGTAATAGAATTACTGAATCTGTGGAAGGATCAGCCATATTCTGTCTTTTGTACCACCAAACCTCGCCTTGCTAATGGTGTGGCATTGTCTCAACTGAATTTATTGTCTAAGGCATAATACATAATCAATTACATTACAGTACATACAAGTTACTCATCAATATAAACTGTCAATCTTCAACAGCTGTACACCAGTCACAGGCTGATGGGAGCAGACTCCGGTAAAGGGAAATGTCGGACAACAGGGACGTTGTGTGCAAACAGTGGCTCTACGATCCGTTGCATGTCAATAACATGGTGGCGGCAACGAGTGTGACATCAATCGAACACTGTTTATAAACTCTGCCATTGCTTCTGAGCTACAGTAGCCTCGTAGCTCCAGTGCTAAAACTCCAGACACTGTACACGTCTTAGCAGATTGACCAGATTTGGTGCATGAGGGAAATTGTGTAAACTAGATTCAGTGTCCAGCAATCTTCTGTTTCACTCTCACTCACAAACAAACAAACAACAAGCAAACAACAAACACAATACTGCGCGCACACACACACACAGCACAGTTCTGTCTGCTGTGTGTTCAACGAATCGTGACTTGTTTGAATGCTGAAACTCGCAGCGCTGACATTCACCATGAAACACTGACAGCAGAAGCAGCACACACCCTCCCCAACTCTCTCTCTTTCTCTCCCTACATGTCTCTCTACCATCTCTCTCTTTTTCCCTGTAGGTCTCTCTACCATCTCTCTCTCTCTTTCCCTGTAGGTCTCTCTACCATCTCTCTCTCTTTCCCTGTAGGTCTCCCTACCATCTCTCTCTCTTTCCCTGTAGGTCTTTCTACCATCTCTCTCTCTTTCCCTGTAGGTCTCTCTACCATCTCTATCTCCCTCTCCCCCATTTTCCTTTCTTCTATCTCTGTCTACCACTCTCTCTATTATTGAATGTCTCTTTACCTTTCTGCATCCCTCTCTCTCTCATTGTATGTCTCTCTACCTCTCTGTATGTATACCTGTGGCCCCTCTCTCTCTCTCTTTCTCCTTGTATGTTCTTATCATCTTTCTGTCTTCCTGTGTGCCTCTCAATCAGCCCTCCCTTTTCCCCCCAAATTTCCTTCTGCCACTTCTCTTTCAGTGTCCCTTTTTCATCTCTCTCCCCACATGTTTCTCTAAAATACTTCCTCTCCCTCTCTCCATCTCATCACTTTCTCTCTTCCCCTTCACTTCCCTCTTTTTACGATCCCTCTTTAGTTTCTCTCTTATCTGTCTGTTTCCACTCTCCTCTCTGTCTTGCTCTCGCCCCTTATACGATCCCTCTTCTGTCTATGCTCCCACCTTCTCATCTCTCTCTCTCTCTCTCTCTCATCCCTCCCATCACCTCCTCTGTTTTTAGCGCTATTACTTTTTCATACATGAAGCGAGTGCGCCTGACACATTAAGTCACCAGCCGCACGCCACTGGTTACATGTGAGAGCTTTCAGAAGTCGAGTCCTCTCGGTGAACTCATTCTGTCTCCCTGCACCGTGCCTTTCCCTTCCACCAATACGCACCTCCCTCCCACACAAATGTACACACAGACACAGAAGGAAAAACAAAGAAAGAAATACTGCAGTTTAAAAAGGATTAAAATAGAGAACATGCGACTCCTAACAACCACCTGGAAGACCTGGTAGACCGCCAACTCTGTCCCCACTAGACAACACAAACAACACTTAATGCTTTCATTTTTGAGAGTAAATCTAGCTTTAGCTCTTCCACAGTTCCCTTCATCCTTCCACTGTGGGCAGACACCTCACAGCACGGGTCTGAAAGGATGTATGGCTTCCAAGAAGTCCAAACTGCGGAAAGGAAGAAATCTGCAGATCAAACGAAGAAGTTGCTGGGGTTCTGGAAATAATGAACTCACCACCACAGAGTCCAGACCTGAACACCACTGAATGTGTTTGGGATTACTTGGATCCTGAGAAATAGAACTAACTGCTAAAGGCTTTTACACATGAGGACATCAAACATGAGCCAAAAATAAAAAATCTATGCACACTGGATGCAACACAGTTTCACCAAGTTGTTCACCCCCCTGTGACTAACATACCTAATAGCCTGTAATACCTCCATTGCCAGCAGATTTGGCATGGCCTGGACATGTGTCTGGATGTAGGCCACATCAATGTTCAGACACTCTAGCATCAAAGACTTGGGCAGTTGGGCCGGATTTGGTGGATGCCCTCCCTGGTGTTTTACTGGTTGTTCCAGGTAGTCCCACAGACTTTCAAGAGGATTCAAGTCTGAGGATTTTGTGGGTCAGTCCGGATGTGTGAATGCTAATTAATGTTCATCAGGCCAACCAGTCACATCTGCGAACATGAGAATCATCATCTTGGAATACAGGGATATGAATGTTAGGTTCTTTGGTAAGAAATATCTGGCTGTTCCAGCAGCTTAGTGTAGGCACAGGGGTTCAAATTTATTGCCATCTCAACCAAAGAACCCATTTCTGCGTAATTACACGCCCAGAACATCACAGAGGGTTCCACTGTGGAACAAGGAAAGAAGAACGTAGAGCTTCCTCACCTCATTTCAGGAGCTGAAACTTCGCCAAGAGATTTTACTGGCTGCTAGGATCTCAGCTGCAGAACAACGACTTTAGGAAGGCATCCAAGTGCAAACATGATCCGATTCTTTGCTCCCAGGAAAACAGACTAATGGTGACACTGCTGTCTAGTTCGGAATTATGAAAGTAGCATCAAGAGCTTCATCCCTTCATTCTGCTTCCATACAGGCTATGGTTTAATTGGTAGTCCTGTATGTACCTCAATTTGAGCTGCGGTTAGAGATTCTGATCCTTTTAGACGGTGTAAAAAGGTTTCCTGGAAGACAGATGCTCCGCCAGTTCGGTTGAGAGTGGCCACAGAGGCAACTGTGACTGGTCAGTGTGTTAGGTTTGTCACTTCGGAGGTGTGGAACAGTATCCCTGCCAAATTCTCTGAAAAGAATGGAAGTCTATGTGTATGTGTGGGTAAATCCAGGATCTCCAGAGCAACTGCACAGCCATGTGACCTTGTTGCACAAAACCACATGGTCATTTGGAATCTGTGCTTTATTAAAGCAGCACTCCTGTTGCGGAATAAATAGCCTCCAACACGACAACATTCCGAGAGGCGTGACAGGAAAAAAATACATATCGGCTTTCCTCTGTCGACTTTTTTTAGCACTCAAAGTAGATCTTTTTTTCACGCAGAGAACTGTGAAACCCCCAGAAGGCAGAAAAGTGGCTTTCATTTTAGGTGGGGAAAAAAAAAAAAACAAGACTGTCAACAAGACTGGGAGACTTGGAGAAGCTGTGAAATATTTACTACATGAAATACATAACAGCACATACAGCAATGTGTGCACATGCACTACAGGTCCAAAAGCTTGGCAACCCCAGCTCCTCTAACCTTTCTTCTGGAATCAAGGCCATTAACAGAGAGTTTGTCCCCTGTGTTCCTAGATGTTGGAAGATTGCTATAAGGATTTGATTGCATTCAGCACCAAGAGCATTAGTAAGGTTAGGTAATGATGTTCTTCTCGATCACTCCAGCTACTGTAGGTACTGGAGGGAGCTCGATCACTGCCCAGAACGTCCAACCTAATGCCAATTTAGTCATGGCAAATTCCACCGGCCACAATCACACAAAGTTCCCACTTTGGGCTGGGTGAAGCACATGCTTCCCCTGAGACACGTTTAGCACAACCACATCTTTCCAAACCACTGCCAATGAAACATGCTTGGAGGAGAAAACTGAATGCCAATTCTGTTACAGCTAACAGATGCCAGTGTTGGCTATCACTGCTACGCTATGGAGGAAAGGAAGGGCCATTCCAGAGAGAGTGAGCTCCTGCCTTTCATACACAGAAACATAAACATGGTAAACGATTTCTTGAACTTGTGCTTGGTGTTCTGGCACTCAAGACCAAGCTCGGAAACACCACTTAACATTCTTAGTCTTGTCTCAGCATCATTTGGACCTGGTCTTGTCCTGGTTTCAGGGAAAGGTGAATGCAGAAACTGTTCAAGAATAGCCAGGTGTCATAACTGCATCAATGATTTCCTATCATGAACACTATTAAACAACACCTGTATACAGAATACAACAGTCATTTGTCCCCGTGTCATCCAGGGATCTACAACAAGAGTCAGGTGCAGATTTATTAGATAAAACCCAAAGTCAAAAACAAGCCAAACTATAATACCAATACCAATACTTAATACCAATACTTAAGTACACAAAATGGCTGCTGATTGAAAACAGGTGTGAACACAAGGCCTAGAATTCAGGTGAGGGCGACCTCTGTTGGTGAGGAGGGGAAACAGCAGCGGTAGACCCCACAGGTTGAGAATCTATTTGCTTGGATACTATGATGTTCATTGATTCTAAAATTCTGACATGGTGGTAGATGGTAGATCTGAACGTTAATATTACTATGCTATCATTTAATAATGAAAATGGATACATGTTGTTTAATTTATATTCGCTTGACTTTAGGTGGTGATTAATGATTATGTTTTTAATGAGAACAGACAGACATGGATAATAACTTGAAAAGTTGGATTAAGACTGTAATATAATAAACCATTAACAATATTGATATTAATAACAAAGTCTTGGTCTGGACTCGGATTCGACTACTACAAAGTCTTGGTCCTGACTTAGACCAGCTCTCACTCTTGACTTCGAAGTCCTGACTCTGACTCAATAACCACAAAGTCTTGACCTTGACTCTGATTCGACTACTACAAAATCTTAGTGTTGACTATATTCTAATTATTATAAAGTCTTGGTCTTGACTCTGACTCGACGACTACAAAGTCTTGGTCTTGACAGTCTGGGCTCCTACAAAGTCTTGGTCTTGACTCTGACTTGACTACTACAAAGTCTTGGTTTTGACTCAGACTCGACAACTACAAAGTCTTGGTCTTACTTGGAATGAGTCTCAGTCTTGACTTGTACTACGACATAGCCTTTGTCTTGAGTAAGATTAAACTCCCAAAAAGTCTTGGTCTCGCTTGGACTCGATGTGTCCAGGTTTCAGTCTTGACTTGGAATATTGTCTTTAACAGATCTTCACTACAACACTGTATATAGTTACAGCAAACTTGTTAAAAACAAATAAGGACATGTAATACACTACAGTTACAGCAGCTTATAGGCTAATTTACCATGGTAAGCTTTATCCACATTAGTGTTTTAACAAGGTGTGATTTCTATACTGCTAAAACCCGACAGCAAAAAAGAACATACTAAACCGGTTTGATGGTGGTGCATTATGGGAAAGGAGCTATTTTTTGTTTAGGTCCTTGTTTACCTAACACCATGCCCCCCTTCACAATACTATCATTAGACAGTGATGACTAGGTGGCATAATTAAACACTGGTATACCACACACAGTCCCATAAGCTAGAACAATATGATTTCTGTATTCACTGTTATACCTGTACCATCCTCACAGTCTTACAAACAAAGCTATATTTAGTTAACTTGCTGGACAGACCGAGAAAAGAGAGAGAGAGAGAGAGAGAGAGAGAGAGAGAGAGAGGAGCAGAAAGGTGTGTTAGTTGCTGATGTGGCACAGGTGGAGGTGCTGGAGCTTTGCCCATCTCTACAGCTGCAGTTTTTCTCCTCCTCTCGTTCGACCTCTAAATCCCTCTTTCTCCTTCTCGTCTTCCTTTACTCTCCTCTCTTTCTCTCTCTCTCTTCTTGCCTAATATATTTCCACTGCTGCTCTCCATCCAACTCTAGCAGCTGAACTGAGTATGAAACATACAGAGCAACATTACAGCAGTTAATAAGAGCAGTAAATATATCCTGTATGAATTACAGCCTGCTTGAACTCACACCAGCACAGGACTTTATGACTCAATTGTTTGTCTCAATGTCACTCTCCATCACTCCCTCTCTTTACCTCTCTTCGGGTCTCCTTTCTTCCCCCAATCTCCATCTCTCTTCTCTCTTCATCTCTTTCATATTTCCATCACCTATTTTTTTCTATTTCTTTTCTGTTCCTATATTTCCTTCTCTCTCTCTCCAAGTGTCTCTCTCTCTCTCTATCTCTCTTTAATTCTCTCACTCCTCTTTGTCTCTCTATTCCTTCCCTCCTCCATCTCATTTCTCTCTCTCTCTGACTCCCTCTCCATCTCTCTCTGTCATTGTCTCTCTTTCCCTCTCTCCCTGAATCCCTTTCTCTCCAACTTCTTCTCCATCTTTCTCAATCATTCCTTTTTCTTTCTCTCTTTAACTCCATTCTCACCCCTCTTTCTATCTCTCCATCCGTTCCCTCCTCCATTTCTAAATCTCATTTCTCTCTCTCTGACTCCCTCTCCATCTCTCTTTCCATCCCTCTCTCTCTGACTATCTTGCTGTCTCTCTCGTTTTCTCTATCTGTCTCTCTTTATACACCTCCTTCTGAGTGTCTCTCTATCTCTCCACCTGTCTCTTTTAATACTCTCACTCCTCTTTCTTTCTCTCTCTCTATCTCTTCCCTCCTCATTCTCTAAATCTCTCTCTAACTCTCTCTCTCTCTCTCCATCTCTCTCTTCAATACTCTCACCCCTCTCTATTACCATCTCCATTATATCTCCCTCTCCATTTGACTCTGAATCTCTCTCCCCCAAATTATCTCATTCCATCTCTTTCTCTTT
>CM067477.1:31078240-31089398 GCA_034552555.1 Semaprochilodus insignis
ATTATATATAATATTATTGTTTATTATTAAATTAATATTCGTCCCCCAACATTTTTAACACCACAAAAAAAACAAAATAAATAAAAAAGGACATTAAAATTTAAATACCTGATTTTAAATGAATTGTAAACACTTTTTTTCTTATTATCTTGCTAATGTTAAATGTTACTTATGTAACTTACAAAAACTACTACTACCACTACTTATTATTATTATTATTATTATTATTATTGTTGTTGTTGTTATTTTTGTCATATTATTTCTTTTTTATGATATAAAAAACACTGAAACGTTTTTCTTTCTAATGTTATTATAAAGTCACATTGTGTTTGTAAAATAGTATTACATAATATCCTTATATATTAATGTTCTTCCCCATTTTTTTATTGTATCACAAAAAAAAAATTGGGTCTGAAAATGAAAAGGGTTTTTTATTTTAATGTTTTTGAATAGCCATTCTAAAGTATAAATGACTATATAACTCTATTTATATGTAAATACCATTTTGTATTATTATTAATAATCAGTGCAAAATATCACCAATACAAAGATAACACCCATCACCAAACAAGGTCCTGATTTGACCTCTTAAACTCTTAAACTTAAATCATAACTCAATCTTAAATATGACTTACTGTTACCACCATCATGATTACCAGTAGCAGTAGGTGATACCGTGCTGTGTAACAGTAGTATTTACATCCTTCTGTCTGACTTTGCATGAACACTGTGAAGCTGATCCTGATGATCTGGAGGACAACAGAATGCACACCAGAAAAAACTTCCCAGTCCACTGATGGATGGATGGACTGGGGTGATGCTGATGACGTAACCCGCCATAAGCTCCATATCAGGGAGGAAACGGCTGATTTAGCCTGAGGCTGAGCCTGAGTGGGGACCTAACATCACTCCTCCCTGTGAGATCTGTGTGATCTGAGCTCCAGGGTGGATCTGACAGCTCGTCTAACAGTCCGGGCCTGTCTGTCGCAGTTCGCTTCATCCAAAGCATGACACAGCACAGAGAAAAGTCAGAGCGCGGGGACGCGCCGTGCGCAGCTCGAGCGCCTGCAGACCACCTGCAGACCACCTCCTGCGTTCGTTTCGAACATCCGGCGGTGCCATCAATTTCTGGGAAGTTATTGCACAGTCGATACAGGCTCGATAAATCAATCGTCCCGCCCTGGCACGGATCGGCACGAGCTGCTGCTCTCTGGCTCGCGCGGAGCGAGCGGCGGCTGGTGTGTTTGCGTGTGTGGACTTACCGTAGAGAAGCGCGCGACTCGTCGTCTCGGCGTGAAACGCGCTAACGGAGAGCTGCAGTGTGGCGCCTCACTCTCTGTGGCGGCTGGGTGTGTGTGTGTCTGTTTGTATATGTGTATGTGTGTGGGTGTGGGTGGGTGTGTGTGTGTGTGTGCCGTCTCCGTTTCTCCTCCCAGCTCTCCGCTACTGATGGACGATTCGCGAATGAACCGTTATTTCTGAACGACTCTTTTTGGGTGAGTCGATTCACAAGCTCTAATGAATCTTTAGTCGAGGTGGCGCTAAACAGTGAACCTTTTGTACTGTAGTTCACGATGGTGGTCATATTCAACTGATTCAGATTGAGGAATAAGAACGCGCCTGTATTGTTTATAAAATAAAGGTACAGTCAGTTTAGATATTGTTTCTCCACATATTCGCTGGGTTTTACTTTCCTGGGGACTTTTATTTTGAAGAACGGGGCTACATAAAACACTGAAGGATCCTAGTTGTAAACAACACGAGGGCTAACGCCAGAGACCTCTTAGAGAGGAGTGTCCATACCCGACTTGAACCTAGGATGGCCGCACGTCCGGTTTTTCAACTCCCAGTCCTCCGTCCGGCGCAGTACCTGGACGGACGCCTATTAGTCCTCTTTTCGGAATGAACTATTTAAAATGTTCACATGCCAACAGTATTATGTGAGCCATTGGCTCACGTCCGTGTCAAAAGACAAGCCTTGCATTTCATTGGTTTAATAAAGTCACGTGACGTCGCCAGCTCCCGTCTGACTCACGAATGTCATCCGTTCCTCCCATTTAGGCATGGAAAGCAATCATGTATGTGTTATATAGGTTAGGTTATGATCTTAATTCTGTTCTACAGTTAAAATCTAGAACACCTTTTATGATGTCCTCGTTTTTGGGGTTATTAAAGTGGCCACCCTACTTGAACCGGAAACCCGAGCTGTGTTCAAAGCCTAGATTGCAGCCGAGGTAGGCTGCGTTTCTGGGCTGCTACGTCATAGAAAGCTGCTCCAAAGTAAGGCCTCTTTGTACACAGCCTAGAAATGCAGCCTACCTTGGGGGTGATTTCAGGGACGCAACTGGTGTATCCTTTGTCAGCTGCAGTTACCCACAATTCTTTGCGCACATATGGCATGAAGATAACGTAAGGGAAATGGCGGAAAACATAGATTCAGCTTAGTTTCAAAATGTATGTTTGTGTTTGTGTACTTTAACTCATCTTCCTTATCTTGTAAAGTGTAAAATTATTAATTAAAACATTAATCTATATATCGTATTTTAATCAGAAGCATTTTCATACTACATGTTGTCATATTAGCAGTCATAGCGCATGCTAGCCAAGCTAACTGGCAGACATTTTATTTAACAGGGCATGTCCCAATTGCACACATAACACTAATACTAACTAGTTTTTGAATATGTAGTATATAGTATGGCTACGAATGTCAACGTTGAGTGTACTGAAAAACCCACAATGCACACTCAGAACCAGCTGATTTTTGAGTGTGGTAATGATGGACACTACTGTCCCACAATGCAACAGGAAACACTTCTCACATCTGGGAATTTTTTATAAACATGGTGGATGGTGATGCAAATGTTAGTTAAATCCAAATCTCTCAGAACTGTGTAATGTGTTTACTTATTTGTTTTCTAAAAAAGAAAAAAACAACAACAACATCAAGCTGAGGCAGTCCAGCTTGGTATGATGTAAGCTTGCTCACTTCCAGTATTCCCCCTGTACACTAGAACATCTGACTGGAGTAGAGCACCATCCAAGTATCTCCAGTACACCATGAAGATAGCTCCCCCTGTACACTAGAACATCTGACTGGAGTAGAACACCATCCGGGTATCTCCAGTACACCATGAAGATAGCTCCCCCTGTACACTAGAACATCTGACTGGAGTAGAACAGCATCCGGGTATCTCCAGTACACCATGAAGATAGCTCCCCCTGTACACTAGAACCTCTGACTGGAGTAGAACATCTGACTGGAGTAGAACACCATCCGGGTATCTCCAGTACACCATGAAGATAGCTCCACCTGTATACTAGAACATCTGACTGGAGTAGAACACCATCCAGGTATCTCCAGTGCACTACAGATCTTCAGTTTGGTCACATACTGCATACCACATACTACTTTTAGGTAGATTTAGTATGCGAGTAGTATGTAGTATGCCATTTGGATAGAGCCACAGTTTCTGTGTAAAGCAGACCTGGGAATGAGGTATTTTGCTATTCTGGAATGTCTGTTGTGTTTATCAAACACTAGCTCTGGAGAGAGAACAAACTGAATAGGTTAATAAGGAGCATTTGAGCAAAATCATAGTTTGTGTAATCCCTGAAACATTATATCTAATAAGTCTAATATAATATAATATATTAAAAATATATTTATGTAAATAGATATAAATTATATGCTATTGTTCTTATATCTTCTTCGGTATAGTGTTGATTTTGTATTTAAGACCTAAACATCCGATTATAGGATTTACAGGCAATTCAAAGCAGCGTATGGACCCCATACTTTAGCATCGTACTTCTTTAACAAAAAAGGAATAATGCAGCTTTAAATAAACAGTAATCGTGTATTAAATTGTACAGAAGCGTGTTCTTTGTCGAGAACTCAATAAACCAGAAATAACCAGGAGCACCCTAACTTTTATAGGCTACCAGTCTATGACTTTAATCCAATATTTGAGGCAAGCTCTGGTTAAATATTCCCATTAAAATGGCCCGTGCTGACCCACCTCTATGCTTTATAAGGGCTGTGCAGTTTTAGGCTGCATCTCAAAAAAGCCCTCATTTATGTAGTACATTATGTAGCACGTTTCTGAAGTAAATTAGACCATACATTTTATATCGGTGGCAAAACTCCTGCAATAAGGAGCGTTCAACACACTGAATGATTCAAAACCATAACATTTTAATTGACTTGCACAAACTAGACTTTATGTAGAAAACATAAAACTGTGTAAACTTTGACTCATTTAATTCATCACCCAGAACAGGCAACCAGAAATACTGTCCAGGTTTCATTCTGCTCGTACGCGTCCCTTTTGTCTATATAACATTAGACAATATATTATATATATTTGAACTAGCAAACAGGTAGTTCAAAGGAATCGATTCAGCAAAGTGACTCATTAGCTAACGCAGCCGCTGAAGGCGCGTCCTCACTGTTTTTCCCCACTCGTATTCCGGCCGACCGCGCGTGAGTATGCGCTGGTAGCCAATGCCAGCGCAGGGGGCGGGGGTCATTAAGCCAATCCCAGCGATGGAGGGCGGGGCTTTTCGGAACACGGGTGGGAAGTAAAGAAATGGCACTGACCAATCGGATCGCTGAGCGCAGGATGCAGGCCTGTGTGCATGACGTCATTGTGTTTCCACTGATGAAGTGATCAATGGACCTCAGTAGATTGTTTTCTTTTTGCATGTAACAGATTTAAACAGACACGTTTACACTGTTGATACTTTCACAGAGTTGATAGGTGAATAGATCAGAATGTGAACAGATTGATGAAGTAAGGTTTTAGTGTATAACACACTGTAATGGAACGTCATAGATGAAATACCTATTAATACACTGATATATTCTAACTAGATTAAGTGTACTGTAATATAACTGTGTAGATGCTGTATATTTACTCATATTAGAAATTATTGTACTGGTATTTGATCATTTCTGTTTAAGACCAGGCGTGATAGTAGTAAAAGAGAGTTACGGGTGAAAAACAGAATGGCCAAATGTTACTTTAATCGATCAGAAGTTGCTCCGTTCTTTTGATTTTACTTTAATTCAGTTACCTTTTATCAAGTACTTTGTTTTTTCGGCCTCGGTAATCAGTTCTGTTATTTTCATCCTTTCTTTTTCGTTCTTTGTTCACCTTGTTCTTTGTTCACCTGAATGACATTGATCTTTTTAAGCACACACAGAGAAGCTGCTTTTAGCCGGGTGAACTCAGCATTTTTGGACTCTTAAACCTGTTTAAACATACCAGAAAATCAATTCAGATTAAAACATCCAAAGTAAAAATCAAGATCAGCAGTTAGAAATGGTAGAAAAGTTTGTTTATTCACAGATAAACAGAGAAGTGTGCGTCTAACAGTAGTGCTTCAGAAGTTCACATTCACAGACCATTACATAATACAGACAAGACAAAGATCCATCTACAGCTACAAATGCACTCAGGGTTTTAGATTTCAGTAACATCATTATCATCTATTGGCCAATTTTCTTTACTGTAGGCTTATTCACTGTTGTGTAGCCAAGTATGCATTTCCATGTTTTCATTAGCCCGGTGTCGGACAAGCAGCCTATCCAGGGCGTTTCCTGCCTTATACCCCATGAGCCCTGGGATAGGCTCTGGCACAGCCCCCACTTTGAGGATAAGCGCTTTAAATGAATGAATGAATGAATGAATGAATTAATTAATGTTCTCATTAAGGCACATAAGCTTTTCTTCTGGAAAAAAATTGTTCTTGATAACGGAAAAACTACATACCAAAAAAAATATATATATATATGGCTAAAAAAAAGAAATCAAGTTCCTTAGAACTTCCAGTTCCAGAATTTGTGAATTTGCTCCTACGGTTCATTCAACACTGTAATATTCCCATTAACGACAGTAACCTATTCAGCCAAAATCCTGCAGCCTAATGTATACCAGCCATCTGGAACACAACAGCTACGCCCGATACAATACTGTTTCACATGCCCTCGCCAACTTACACTCACCACTTGGGTGCAGCCTACATTTGCACAAGCTGTCACTTGCAACAAAAGGGGAGCGGGGTTGCCAGACTGCTTCAATTATTTCTAGCTAAAAAAAAAAAAAAGTTCAAAAACTATAAAATGCATAAAATATGCCCAAAACAACCAAACAAAAAAACCCCACAACAATAGAAATTTTGTGAACCTGCCTAAAATGTCTTTCCTGCAAACCAAATACAATTAAATCCACCCAATTTGGCGGCAAACCTCTCAATATGGCAACACTTAGCAACGGTTCAAACTTACCCCACAGTATGCTACATAGCTAGGCATGCAAATTCCATAATGAACATACATCAGTCCATAGAAACAACTATTTTTCCACGATTTAATTTTTAAGGTTTAAACAGCAAAAACATCAGATCGCAAAGTTTTCTCGGCAGGTTCCGCTGCTGAAATCATACCTCCCGATTCTTCCAAGTCCCTGGTCTCTCTGAAGGCTCATCTAAAACCCCTCATTTAAGCTAAAAACTTAATGGAACTGCCCTTTAAGACGCCTTTGGGGATTCTCCAACCAGAAATGGTCAAGTTGACGAGAGCTTGTTAAAACCCATACTGGAGCAGGAGGCCAAAAGGCAGCTCACTCAAAATGGCTCACTGGCAAAATGTGGAAAAATACTCATCAGCTCTTTCATAAAAAAGCACTCAAACCGCAAACCACACATACAAATACATTACACGTCTAACGAAGGGCTTCCCTTTTCTTTACACACTATGTGGCCAAAAGTATGCGGACACCCCTTTCTAATTACTGGGCTTGTAATTCTTGAGAATTTTTGATCACTGGGTTTCAGGATAGCCATGCAATCTCCCTAGACAAACACTGGCAGTAGAATGGGTGTACTGAGGAGCTGAGTGACTTGAAATGTGGCACCACAGTAGGATGCCACCTTTGGGACAAGCTGCTAAATTTGCCCTGACCAACTACAAGTGCTGTTATTAAAAAACAGAAGCACCTACAACAACTCCGCTATCTACGCTTTGGTAGAACACAGAGCAGGTGCACCGAGTGCTGCAGCAAGAGTGTTGTAGCTTCTATTCTCTATTGCGTCAAACTGCTTCTGCAAGCAACACCAGCCCAAGAACTGTGCGTCAGGAGTTCCCATGACCAAGCAGCTACCTAAGATCACTATGTACAATGCTAAGCGTCAGCTGGAGCGGTGTAAACATGCCGCCACCGGACACAGGAGAGATAACTCATGCTTAACTACATCTGATGAACATATCTAAGTATGCAAATGGATTCCAAAAACAGGAATGTCAACAGTAAAGTTCGGCGGAGGAAAGATGATGGTCTGGGGGCTCTTTTTCGGGGAGTATTATTAATACTCTGGATTTTGGATTTTTTTTGGAATCCAACAAAGGTGTCCATAATAATGTCCACATACTTTTGGCCATGTAGTGTATGCTTAAAATAATACAAGTCAACAAACGATACATTCAGTCTTAGACGTTCAACTCGATTCTCTCTCACTCAATGTGTTTCTCACCACACTAAAACTCTCAGGCTTTCTCCCTGCTTTGTAGAAGAACATTCCGCTGTCATGTAAAAGCTCCATCCTTGTAAATCCAGAAAGTCTATTTGGCAAGGTGCGCTCAAATATTTTTTCAGTAATCTACCGTATGTACATGTGTGAGTATTCTTGGCTGTGTGACGTTTATTTCCACCAATTAGCGCTAACAAGCACCTGTAGGCCAGAGTCAATGACAGAAACCAGTTTTCAAAAGCCAACACAGGGTAAGGCTGTTGAGTGAAGGCATTTCTGGCCAATGGATGCACTGTACACAGTTCTGCTAAAATTGTTCTGCGCAATACTACCGTTTTTCTAGCAATGGGTGTTCATTTTCAAAAGGGCCCATATCATGGAAAAAAAGTTTCTTGGCCTTTTTGAAATAAAAGTGCTTGAAATAACATGTAAACAAATTAGTTTGAAAAGTTTCAAAATGGCCACTAAACCATTTAATACCCAGAACATATATGGAAACCACGCTGTCCCTTTCGAAATAACTATTTCTGTGATGTCACAACAACCAACTCATTCACATATATCCCCCTATTCGTGCTATTACGGTTTAGCCCCGCCCACTCACACTCAAGCTATAACGTACAGCTTGGCATGCTTTTGAAAGAGATGCAACATAGAACAGGGCTTGTTTCTCATATCACAAACAGCTGGCTTAATTTAAACGGATAAAAAAAAAAGAGGATGGAAAATAGCCATGTAAAAATGAATTATGAGCATTTTTGGCGCATGGCGTCTCATAAATGTTGTGACTGGATCCAATACAATACAGAAAAACGGTATGACTCAGGCTCTTTAAATGTTTCTGCGTGTTTCAGTGTTTGTTGAGTGCATCTCTGTATGTATGTATGTGTATGTATTATCCCACCCCTATAATCCAGCCTCCACTTTTGCTATTAGCGCTCAGTGTCTGAGCAGAGAATGCAGTGGGAGATATCAGATTTCCGGTGCTCCATGAATGAGGAAGAGTGGGCCAGTCAGGATGCTCCGAGTCAGGCCCCGCCTGTTGCGACACTGATGGAAACATGGCATTCAGATGCAGCTGATCCAGGATGGAGAGACAAGGAGCGGAACGGATAGAGCGCAGGACTGGAGCGAGAGAGAGAGAGAGAGAGAGAGAGAGAGAGAGAGCGCAAGTGAGTATCAATCTACAAACAGGAAGGTAGCACGTAATGCATGGGTTACTGTTATCCAGTCCACCCCCCTCCACTATAACGCCCTGTAATGGTGGTATGTAGTTCCCGTCCTGGATGCCCAGAGTCTAGGACAGCTGTCCTGCTTTAACAGAGACAGTTCAACTGTCCAGTTTCCACAAAGCATCTTAGCAATGAGATCACTGGAAAATCAAATTCACAGTTACATAATACCATTTTAAGATCATAACATAATACAAATAATACCATTTCCTAATCACAACACACACACACACACACACACACACACACACACACACTAAAATGGCATATACTAAATATTAATATTATTTAAGTATACCCAAGACATTGAATATCTGAGATTACACAACCTTTGGATGGTCCTAACACGGTTCTGGTGCCCTCTAGTCCTTCCTGGGCAGTCGGTTTTGACCACAGGACCACTGTCTATGGACATTCTTAGGTGGTGGACTAATTTAATAAACCCAATTCCAGTTGATATTACAATCGACAGGCATCTTTTTCCAATCTGATCAGACTCCTGTACTATAGAGTATCATCTTCAGTTATTTTGCTGCACCATAACAGAACAAATTTCTTGTGGCACAGCTGGAACACAGCTGCATGGCTCAACTGAAGAAATTAACCAACTAAATAATCTTTAGTCAGAAGCTGAAACTGAACAAAAGTGGGGGCTGGTTAAACATGTGCAAGGACTCGAATGGGAACCGCGTCAACAGTTTCATCCTTTCGGCTGTGCAGTTCCATGTAGGCATGTGCGTGCTTACCCTCCCTGCTGTGCAGGTCTCTGAGTGCGTTCTTGGCCTCCTGGTTGCCTTTTGCTGCTGCCTGCTGATACAGACTCATTGCAGTACTGTAACACTGTGGAACCCCGAACCCTCTCTCATAGCACTGACCCAGGAACAGCAGTCCGGTACTGTCCTACAGATGCACAAATGCACACATTCGTCCACGTTATCACATTATCCATCAGTTTGTTTACCCTGAAATGTTCACACAGTGTAAAGAGAGTGACGATACACACATTAAGTACACACACATGCAGTATCAGATATAGTACACAAGTCATTTGTACACATTTAATGGCTGTTCATTCATCCAATGCCTTTATCTGCAGTGGACTGGCTCAAGTGGTTGAGCCCCATTAGGCACCGGGCCCACAGGCACCTGAGTGGATCATGTGTTGTTGATATACTTCATATGGTATAAGTACAAAAACTTTGAACAAAAACATTTTATCAGCTCCACTTATGATATAGGTGCACTCTGTAGTTCTACAGTTACAGACTACAGTCCATATTTTCCTCTGCACACCGTTTTTAGCTGTTCTTCAATAATCAGGACCCCCACAGGACCCCCTGTTTAGGCGGTGGGTCATTCCCAGCACACAATTTTACACAGTGGACGAGACAGTTATTAAACACCTTAGTGTCACTGCTGGACTTGCAGGTAGCATCCTGTGACCACCGATGACATGACCAGCACAAACTCTGCACCAGCAAATGAGGCACTGTCTTTGATTTAACAAGGTTAGAGCGTCTAGAGTGGACAGTGAGTGACTGTATCAGATCCACTTGTACTAGCGCAACACTCCCAGACAAGCTTCCACCATGTCACAGTACTGTGCACTGTGGTGGTCCTGTGGGAGTCCTGACCACTGAAGAACAGGGTAAAAGGGGGCTAACAAAGTCTGCAGAGAAACAGATGGACTACAGTCTCCTATATAGAAAGTATATATAGTAATCCTATATAGAAAGTGGAGCTGAAAAAATGGACAATGATCGTAGATACCAGAATGCACTCAAGTCAGTGTATACAGTGTGTGCTGCAGATGTGGGGTGCTCAGAGTCTTACTCCGCTCTCTGCTGCCATTCTGAAATACTGTACAGACTCTCTTCCATCAGCGTCTGCATTCTGAGAGAACAACACCCCCAGA
The DNA here is from genome assembly GCA_034552555.1 of Semaprochilodus insignis. Taxonomy (NCBI): domain Eukaryota; kingdom Metazoa; phylum Chordata; class Actinopteri; order Characiformes; family Prochilodontidae; genus Semaprochilodus; species Semaprochilodus insignis. The sequence continues at coordinate 31,088,921 of CM067477.1, forward strand.
TACAGCTGAGCCTGAGAGCACGACAAAGAGGAAACACAGAACGAGTGAGGAAAGACAGCCAATAAAAGCTCTGCATAAATATAATTCAATACAATTTCATCACACCATTGTGTCATCAGTCGATCGTTTGGAACAGACAGAAAAGGAACCAGTAGGCAATTTATTTCCAAGTTTATTTAGCTGCTATTAAAGCTATTGATGATTTCTGTTTTGCCGTCACATAATGTGCTGCGCTAAATACAGTTAAACAGGGCTAACAATGATGCAGGCAGTTGTGCACAGTTCTTTAAAGAAATGCTTCACCAAAATGAATTAATAAATAAAGAAATTAATTAATTAATTAATGTACACAATCGTCAGCTGTGAAGCTAATGCTGCTAACAAAGAGTAGAAGTAATAAAAAAAAATCCAAAACAAACAAACAAACCAAAAAAAAAAAAAAAAAAAATATATATATATATATATATATATATATATA